>OY743217.1:22602576-22762576 GCA_963555745.1 Cardamine flexuosa | reverse complement strand
TTTAAGTGAGATTTCAGAAAATTTAATAATAAAATTATAATTCACTAAACTTTCACTAAATCATCGCAAAACTCATTAAAACTCAAATCTCTCCAATTATTCAGTTCAATATATACTAAATTATTTATATATATATAAATAATTTAGAATAAATAAATAAAATTAGAAATTCTGATGGTGAAAAGAACATTGGTAGGACTTGTTTTGTAATATAAAGTTTATTCGACAAAAAATCCTTTTACAAATAAATTGTAAAGTTTTGAATCTAAGATAAGTAATTGAAACTAATATAAGAACATTGAAGGAGATTTCATAGAATTCGAATGATCAGTGGCAAATTAGCAGATGTAGTAAAAGTTTATTTGAAAAACGCCTTCTCTTTATTTATTTATCTTTAAAAAAAATATTGTTATTATTTTACTAAAATATCATTTTAAAGTGAATATAACTTCTAAAAAATCATTTAAATATATGTTTTATTTTACCGAAAAATAAAGATTTTAATTGTGAAAAACACAAAGAATCTCTCTTTAAAATCCCTTAAATATCTTAATAATCAATTAAAATAAAAAAATTCTGAAAAAATCACAACATCTTCATCTTTCCTAGACCAACTTTTTCTAAGCTCAATAAAATTCTAAACAATTCTCTTTTCAAGTGAGAAATAATGATTTTTTTTGTTTATCAAATAAAATTCAAACAAGGTTTATTCATATTTAATAAATCCATATTTGATTCATATTGTTTATGGGAGGCTGGGAGCTAATGCTCAATTTTGACTTTATGATTTGTTGGACATGAATGTTGAAGGGAAAGTTTTAGTTAGAACAATCATCAAAAAATTTATGCCTTAATTTTTTGATGCTTCAAATAGTTATGTTTTTTATCCTGCATTTTTATCTTACAACTTTTTTTAAATAATAAAAATAGTTGTTATTATTTACAAATTCGTTTTTATTTATTAAAAATAAATGACTTGTAAACTATATAAGGGTACAATTGTCATGTTACATATAGAGAAATATTGATTTAAAATAAATAAATGGAATATGTATTTTTCAAATAACAAAACCTAAATAGGGTAGTTTGCAAAAAATCCCTAAATTTATAGAAATCGAATGATTATTAATATACCGTTAACTATTTTATCGATGGTGGAGACTATTCAGGGAAAATGCCCATGGCTCCGATTATTCATTTTTCTCCAAATGTGACAAGAATTTATCAGCGATTTTTTTAATCATTGGTTCTTATATTAAGGTATTTGAATGATTTCTATGAATATAAAATGTATATTCGGTAATAAACAAAAATCAATAAACTTTCATTTTTAATTAAGGAGTGACGGGTGAGTGATATTAGACCACGAACACAAAAGAACTTATGGAAATGGGGGCGATGGTCCACTCGTATTCCACTTTTTGTCCATTCGGTGTCAATGAAAATTGTTCCTTTCCCCCTTAGTTATTTTATCTGATCTCCTTATTCTATATATATATATATATAATATACTTCTATTTTTTAAATAAATTTTGTAATAATCTCTTACGTTGTTCTTTTTAAATGGAGGAGATGTTTTGTTTTTCTCTTAAATATATCGATATACACTATCTTTTTGGTTTAAAATTTTCAAGCTTTGGTGTTAGATGCTTTTCTTTTGTTTTATTCCCGCCTTTTAAGCACACTCATTTTTGCAACTTAAGAGTGCTTTGTATAGTGGTGTGACCACAATCTCACTATATGTCTTATATTTTCCAGTTTATTTGTGTATCAATTACAAAAAGGGAATACTGTAATACTTATATATATTTAACATTGTGCATGGAAACTTTCAAAATCTAGGCATGACATGCTTTTAAATTTGTTTACTGATATCTTTTTTCTTTTATAAAGTTGTTTACTAATATCTTCTTATATTTGTCCTTTCAAGACATGGAATAGCTTTACTTTAGAATGTTATATATATATATATATATATTTATTAAAGTTTAGAAATTTGATCCTTAAATCTTAAATTAACTAAAAATTATATGTATATCTTGTGTGCAGAAAACACTATTCGTCATCTATATAACGAATTATTGTACCGTCTCTTACACGATATTGTGGTTCAAATTGACTATGTTATAATTATTAGTTATAAATGTGTTATAATGATGTCACTGTCAATATTTAAAAGAGATGGTTCAAAGGTCTAGCTAATAAGAAAGGGTCCATATCTATAAAGAAGTGCAACTTTGACTTTGAATTTATCAGATCCAAACTGGTTAGGTTCAGGTGCATGAGATAAAAAAGCATATACAATGAGTGAAAAGGGAAAACATAAAATTGGAATGTCTCATGATCGATTACTACATATTCATGAAATGTGAAGTGTTTATAGCCATATAGTATTTAAAAATAAATTATATAAGGAAGATTTGGTACGTACGAAGAAAGTTATGAATTTAAAAGAAAAATGCTAACATTAAAATTAAAAATAAAAAGCAAAATCATATACGTTTAACTGATATCATGATTTACGCATGATATTATAACGATAAGAAAATCATATCACCTGAAATGCTAAGCTCTAACCGCGAGCAAACACTAATCATTTGTGCTATAAACGAATGTATAGACACACACACACGTACACACATAGAAAAATACGATTGCACATAAATCCAAGGGAAAAATTATTTCTTCCTGGAAACTTAATGATTTATAACATTGATTCATACGGAAGATATCCCATTGATCCTAAATCGGAAACCAAATAGTCAATGCAAAGATGATAAATTTTTTTATCAAAAAAAAAGATGATAAATTTTGTTGTTTTATTTATTTTATATATAGTATGGCAACTGTACGATTAAATTTATTCATAAGAATTATGATGCAGATAGATGAGGACAGTCACTTCCTTGTACAAAAAGGAAAGTTAAAACTTCAAATAAAATCATATCAAGATTTTTTACGCACAATAAAACTAATGAAAAATGAAACAATTTCAAATCCAAATCTTATTAAACGATTTAAGCGAAAATAAAAAATACATAAAATTTATAGTAGTTCTTCTTTAATGTAATTGAGCTATATATATCTATTTATTGCTACGAAGTTTATTATGATAAAAATAAAAAATAAATCTACAAGTTTTTAACCCTTTAATTCTATAATCTATTAAAATTGAAAAAATAAATACAGATAGAAAAACCTAAAAAAGAACAAGCATAAATCTAAGTTATTTAAAATATATTAATAAAAAATTAAAATTTAAACTCAACAAAAATGTCGTACAAAACAGCATATTTCTTTGAAAATAATATTTCTAGCGTACAATTTTCTATTAGAAAATGATAAATATTATTGTTTTTAATTCTGAAATAATACTTCCACATTTTCTTTGAATTAGCAACGATAATATTTATCATTTTCTAATAGAAAATTTTAACAGAACAATTTCTATCTTTACCATTCCTATTTCATTTAATATTATAAAGAAAATTACATAAGATTATAATAATACAAAATGCCGTGTGTATTATGTGGATGACTCGATGCTTGCATATATCTACGATAAACAAAAGTGGTCCTAGGAACACAAACACAAACTCACTTTAAATGGGTCCACGTGGCAAAGCCAGGCAAAGGATGGTCATGGACACGTGGGATATGTGGTCCATGCAGGAATGAACGTGTCTTAAAGTGCCACGTGTATTCACTACCAATCGTTACAACCTGTTCTTCTATCATTAAGGTTCGAGCTTCAAATCGTTCCATTCTCTACTTTTTCTTTCTTTCTTTTCAAATGTTATGCATTTCATTATCCTGAAAATGAAATAATAAGAAGATATTTTTGCCTTCATAAAATAAGGAAAAGAATATTAGCAAATAATTTATATTTATGGAGATTCTTCTCTAAATAGCTAAAGTTTTGGTCAAAATTAGCAAAAAGTTACGACGATGAAACTGTTAAATACTGTATAATGCAGTTTGTAATAATATTTTTATTAGTGTGGCCAATGTATTAATAGTTTAAGTTCATATTATAATTTATAATTCTAATATATAAAAAACGATATCGTGATGATTCAGTCTTGGTTAAATAATATTAGAATTTGGGTATATTGATATAATAATATATTGTTTTTATTAAAGTATATATATATATGTATAATATAAAGTTGTGATTAAAAGGTATGATATTAATAACTCTTCATTAATATAAATAGTGGGAATTATTAATAAGAAAAGATATCATACACAAAATAACGTAAAATGAAAAGAAGATAACAAAAGGAAAAGTGCAGGATCCTCTTCATCAAGGATCCAAATCTAAAAATGTTAAGGGAAGAAGAAATCAAGTGCTTAAGGATTATATGCACAAACAAATCATGTTTGCAGATAATGGTTAGTGATGTTCTTTTTCACATATTTTTATTCATAGTTTCATCAATCCATTAGAGTTAATTGTTGAATCAAGTGTTCTAGAGATGGTCTTGGATGGATTTCTTATTGAAATCTGTAAGGATCATTTTACATGTGGTAACATAGCCAATCTAGATTCATTTGATTCACTTTAAAGGTTGATTGGTGAATTAGAATTTAAAATTCATTTTTGATTTTTGATCATAATATTTCATTAAGTTAATAAAATTCATTGACTGTAATATCAATATGTAGAAGATCAAATTATCTTTTTCTATTGATATATAAAACTTGAAATATGGTTTAAAATTCAAAAAGATACATAAAATTTAGATTTCTGCAAGTTTTGAATTTAAAATTCGTTTTTGATTTTTGATCATAATATTTAAATAAGTTAATGAAATTCATTGATTATAATATCAATGTGTAGAGGATCAAATTATCTTTCTATTGATATATAAAACTTGAAATATGGTTTAGAATTAAAAAAAGATACATAAAATTTAGATCTCTGCAAGTTTTGACAGTTTTTCATCATAAGGATGATGAACAGTAACCGTCAAATCGAAAGGGGATCGATCTGAGTTTTAAAATTCCTGAAATTCTTCCGCTGCAAATAAAAAAATTAATAGACTATTGTATTATGTAATGTTGATACAATATAAAGATTAATATACCTATTAAACTAAATAGTTTACATTATGTGTAACATGTTAATCACCAAAGTGGTATTATTACACTTTCTGACATTGAAGTAAAGATTTATAATTGATCATGATTAAAGGATGCTAAATGACATGAAAAGATTTGATTGATCAATTGTTTGCTTGCTATATCCTAGGAGATCACCCAAAGGTGGATCATTGGGTGTAGTTAGTGACAACTAAAGGATTAGTCTTTCTACTACGGTTTTTGGTGTGTATACCCAAATGTAGCATTGCTATTAGCTTGTATGTATGATTTGATTAATTGTTAAAGAACTTAAAAAATCTAAACAACATCAAATAAATTGTGTATATTTAATGTATTGCCCAAAAGTTGCTTAAATACATACTATTAAAGAGTTTAGATTAAAATTGTTGATGAATCTATTAAAGTCTCAAAGCACTAATTTAATAAGCATGTATAAAATTTTGCAGCTTCAAACACGTTTGCCTTTGCAAACTCTGTTGTGAAGTTCAACGGGCTCAACTATGAGGAATGGTCTGAACAAACAAGGTTCTCCTTGGGTGTAATGTCCCTAGACCAAGCAATACTCACTGATGAGGAACCAACAGCCATAACAGTTGAAAGCTCAGAAACTGAAAAATCTCGTTATGAGACATGTGAGCGATCAATCAGGCTGTGTTTGAACTTGTTAAAGATGTTAATGGCAGAAAATATAAAGCCATCGATGCCTAAGACAGAGAAAGCAAGAGAATTCATAATGAAAATTAAGGAACAATCCCAATTGGACGTGGCTGACAAGTCAATTGTGGGAAGCCTAATGAGTGAGCTAACTATGAAAAGTTTCGACTGGTCTAAGTTAATCCATGAACATGTCACACACATGTCAAATCTGGCATCAAAGTTGTCAGCCTTAGGAATGGAGGTTAATTAAACCTTCTTGGTTCAATTCATCATGAACTCTTTACCTCCTGAATATAGCCAGTTCCAGGTGAATTACAACACCATTAAAGACAAGTGGAACATTACAGAATTGAAGGCTATGTTGATTCAGGAGGAGTTAAGATTAAAGAAGATGAAAGAGCAAGTGGCCCTCCTTGCTGGACTAGGAAAAGCCAGTAGCAGCTCAAGCAAACCAAGTGGTAAGGATAAAAGGAAGGAAAAAAGTCTTTAAAGGACCTGAAAAGAAAATCCAGAAGGTATTGAAGTGTTTATTTTGCAAGAAAGAGTGACACTACAAGAAGGACTGTTCGAAAAGAAAGGCATGGTTCAATAAGAAAGGTACACGACATTTATATGTTTGTTCTGAATTGGATCTTGTTGAAGTGCCTAGAAATACTTGGTGGCTTGATTCTGGTGCATATACTCATGTATCTCATATTGAACATGGATTCAGTACGATCCAACCTTTAAAAGGAACTGAAAGGTACTTGTGCATGGGAAATCGGATGGAGGCACGAATTGAAGGCATTGGGCATACAAATTGATCTTGGATACTAGTTGTTATATTGATCTTGAAAATTGTCTCTATGTACGTGAGTGTGCTAGAAATCTTATTTCTGTAAGTAGGTTGGATGATTTGGGATTTAATTTTAAGATTGAACATGGTGTTTTCTCTTTGTACCAAAATGATTACTTTTATGGTAGTGGTACGTTGTTTGATTCACTTTACAAGTTTAATCTTGATGAAATTTTTTTCTGAATCTCTGTTTAATGTTGAGAATCAAGGAATTAAACGTAGTGCATCAAAATAAAACTCAGCTTTCTTGTGGCATAAAAGATTAAGTCACATATCCAAAGAAAGAATAATGAGGTTGGTAAAGAATGAGATTTTACCTCCATTGGATTTTAGTGACCTTGATGTGTGTATAGATTGTATTAAAGGCAAACAAACTAAACACATCACAAAGAAAGCAGCCACAAGAAGTTCACAACTTTTAGAATTGATACACACTGATATTTGTGGTCCATTTGATGCTCCATCTTGTTTTTTGGAGTGGTGAAAAATATTTCATCACCTTCATCAATGACTTTTCACGCTTTGGATATACTTATTTATTGCATGAAAAAGGCTGAATCAATGAATGTTCTAAAAATATTCATTGATGAAGTGGAAAGGCAATTAGAAAAAAAAGTGAAAATTGTGAGGTCTGATAGAGGTGGTGAATTTTATGGTAAATTCACTGAAGATGGACAATGTCCAGGTCCTTTTGTGAAACTTCTAGAAAGTAAAGGCATTTGTGCGCAATACACAATGCCGGGAACACCTCAGCAAAATGGTATAGCTGAAAGGCGAAATCATACTTTAATGGAAGTGGTTAGAAGTATGTTAAGTAATTGAAATTTACCCATGTCATTATGGACTTATGCATTAAAGTCTGCAACCTATATCTTAAACAGGGTTCCTACTAAGGTAGTACCTCTGACTCCATTTGAAATATGGACAGGGAGGAAATCCAGTTTAAGACATTTAAAAGTTTGGGGTTGTCCCGCAGAAGTAAAGTTGTAGAATCCACATGAAAAGAAGTTAGACTCTAGGATGGTCAGTGGATTTTTCATTGGCTATCCGGAAAAGTTTAAAGGGTATATATTTTATTGTCCTAAACATAGTACGAGAATAGTTGAAACGGGTAATGCAAGGTTCATCGAAAATGGTGAAACTAGTGGGAGTGGTGAACAACGAAAAGTAAACATTCATGAGGTTCAGAATGAAAGTTCTTCACCGGTTATCACACCTGAGGTCATTGTTCCTATTGTTATCGCACAGTCAAATGACAGAGTAGAACAACATGATGATGTGCCAATCCCACAAGTGAATGAACCTGTCATAATTCAAGAACAAAATAACGAACCACATCAATAATTAAGGCGATCTGTAAGGGATAGAAGATCTGCGATTTCAGATAATTATGTGGTTTACGCTATTGAAAATGACTGTGACATGAGCCTTGATGAAGATCCAAACACATTCCAAAAAGCCATGTCAAGTGACAATTCCTAAAAATGGTTAAATACATCGAAAGAAGAAATGTGTTCGATGGGTGTTAATAAAGTATGGGAGTTAGTAGCGTTACCTGATGGTTTCAAAACTGTTGGGTGTAAATGGATCTTTAAGACCAAACAGGACTCAAAAGTTGACATAGAAAGGTACAAGGCTCGCCTTGTTGCTAAAGGTTTCACCCAAAAAGATGGTATTGACTATACGAAAACCTTCTCTCCAGTTTCAAAGAAAGATTCATTAAGGATTTTTTTGGGTTTGGTGGCTCATTATGATTTAGAGCTTCATCAAATGGATGTGAAAACCTTCTTTATTAAAGGTGAGCTTGAGGAAGAAGTTTATATGGACCAACCTGAAGGTTTTGTGACCGAAGGAAAAGAAAATCTGGTGTGTAGGTTGAGGAAGTCAATATACAGATTGAAACAAGCCTCTTGACAGTGGTACATAAAGTTCAATGATATCATCTAGTCATATGGTTTTGTAGAGGTCATCATTGATCGATGCATCTACATGAAAGTCAGTGGGAGCAAGTTTGTTATTCTGGTATTGTATGTTGATGATATATTATTGGCTGCAAATAACATGGGGATATTGTGTGATGTAAAGAAATATCTCTCTTTGACCTTCGAAATGAAGGATATGGGTGAGGCATCCTATGTAATCGGGATAGAAATAATCCGAGATAGATCACAAGGATTGTTAAGTTTGTCTCAGAAAGGATACATCAATAAAGTCTTAAAGAGATATGGGAATGGAAAATTGCTCCATCGGAAAAGCTCCAATTCAGAAAGGAGATAGATACAGCTTAAAACAGTGTCCAAAAAATGAATTAGAGCGTAAGGAGATGGAGAGAATTCCTTATGCATCAGTTGTTGGGAGTTTGAACTATGTTCAAACATGTACTCGGCCAGACATCAGTTTCGCTGTTGGTATGCTGGGCCGGTATCAAAGTAATCCCAGAAAGGAACACTGGAAAGCTGCAAAGAAAGTTCTAAGGTACTTGCAAGGCACCAAAGAGTTCATGCTTAGATACAGGAGATCCGACAGTATTGAAGTCGTAGGATACTCAGATTCAGACTATGCTTGTTGCGTTGACAGTAGGAAGTCAACATTTGGCTATCTGTTCCTATTAGCTGGGGGAGCAATATCATGGAAGTGTGGAAAGCAGTCTGTCGTTGCTACTTCCACCATGGAGGCAGAATTTGTGGCATGCTATAAGGCCACAAATCAAGCATTGTGGCTGCAGAACTTTATCTCAGGGCTTGGGATTGTCGATTTTATAGCCAAGCCGCTGAGAATTTATTGTGACAATTCCTTAGCAGTCTTCTTTTCAAAGAATGACAAATACTCGAAAGGTGCTAACCACATGGAGATAAAGTATTTGTCAGTCAAAGAAGAAGTACAGAAACGCAGAGTATCATTTGAGCATATAAGAACGGATATGATGGTAGCGGATCTGTTGACAAAAGGATTACCACCCAGTGTCTACATTGGCCATGTAGAGAAAATGGGTATAATAGAAAAGACCTTGCTGTATTAGATATGCTATTGTAAAGTTGTTACTCAAAATTTGAATTCAATTAAAATTTGTGTGTTTTCTGCAAATAACAGATGTTATCATTATGGTTATGTACATATTATGGTTTTAAGATAACATATATAGTTGAGAATTAAAGTTAATCTCACCAGTAAATAATTTGAGAATTAAGGTTAATCTCAATACTAAAGAAGTAGTAAAGTTAGAGTTACTGTGTGGTGCTTGGAAGGGAACCTATCGCAGCAAATGATGGGCAACCACCAACTTCGGCTATCACTGATTTTACGGTACTTAAAGCTCATTGAATTTGATGAAAATATGCGCATTATAAATATTGAACCATTAAGTTAACACAATGACCAAGTGGGAGAATGTAAAAATATTTCCATTAGTGTGGCCAATGTATTAACAGTTCAATAATTAAAGTTTAAGTTCATGTTATAGTTTATAGTTATAATACATAAAAGATGATACCATGATGGTTTGGTCTCGGTTAAAGAGTATTAGAATTTAGGTGTATTGATAACCCTCTCCCCTTATCTAATATATGATAATATATTGTTCTCATTAAAGTATACATACATATATGAATACTATAAAGTTGGGATTAAAAGGTGTGATATTAATAACTCTTCATTAATATAAATAGTGGGAGTTATTAATTAGAAAAGATATCAGACACAAAATAACGTAAACTGAAAAGAAGAGAACAAAAAGAAAAGTGCAGGATCCTCTCCATCAAGGATCCAAGTCTGAAAGGGTTAAGGGAAGAAGAAATCAAGTGCTTAAGGATTATCTGCATAAGCAAATAATGTCTATAGATAATGGTTAGTGATGTTCTTCTTCATATCTTCTTATTCATAGTTTCATCAATCTATTAGAGTCAATTGTTGAATCAAGTGTTCTAGAGATGGTCTTGGATGAATTTCTTATTGAAATCTGTAAGGATCAATTTACACAGTTTTCTATCGTTTGTTAAACAAAACAACCTAATACATATCTGTGATATCTGATATATAGTATGTTAAATAGCGAGTTATAAAATACAAAACATGATATTTGTTAAAAATATATGTGAAATCCATGTTATTTAGAACACACACACACACAATAACTAAAATAATTAATTTATTTTGTTTAATCACTAAAAAAGTACAAAATAAAAATGGCAATATTTTGATATTTAGTACATACTTTATTTATATTTCTTCAATAAATATATTTAGAAATCATAATCTAAATATTTTATTTTAAAATGTGAGATTAGTTTTCAAACTCTTTTGTTTGGTTATCAACCAATATTTCTGTAGTAACAGTTTTAGTTTTTTTTTAAACGTTCGTCGATAGAACCGTTTATACCCTAGTAAATTAAAAGGCCTAAACACTAGCACTTGGAATAAAATTCTAATGAGAAAAATCAAAAATATAGACAATTTAACAATTTTAAAAGCATTTTTTCGAGTCATAGTTCTCAGTTAGGTAGCATGAAAACTATCTCCAAGGTTTATTTTCCGTTTCAGAAATATTTCGGAAACCAAAACTCTCAAAATCTCGATGGAAACACTACAAAAAAGTTGTCTTACATCATTTATTTTAAATATTTGTATTAGTTATATATAATGTAAAATACTTTTGCATAACTTAAATAAATAATTTATTTTTGTGTGACGCAAATAATTTTCATCATTTTGTTAACAATTGATGCAATTGTATATAATATTTGCATATGTTATTGTAAGCGATGTTAATTTGCATCAATTACAAAAAATGATGTTAATAGTTTTCTCATTTATAATAACTGATTTGATAATTACATCATCTACAATAACTGATTTAAAATATTATAATCACTTAGACATAACTGATGTTATATTTATGTAGGTTTTATAAATGATTATAAAATATTAACCTAATTTTTAGCATATTTAATTTAATTTAAAATATTTATGTCGGTTTCATACCGATTTATTATAAAATTTAAGCTCAATAAATCAAATGGGCCTTGATAATTTTAAGTTAATAATTGATAGAAGAATATGCAGTATTTATAACTGTAACTGTCAGGAGCTATTTTTCTCATCCGATGTGGAACATTTGAAGTTTTGTCATGTTTTCAGTTTTTGTATCATTTTAAAAATGATGCTATCAAGAATTAATAAATACATCAATTACCTAAATGATGTAATTTTATATTTTAAATCATTTTTTGGTAAGTGGTATAAACTAATACAAAATAAATCAATTTTACTTAATTGATGTAAAACTCGATAATAATAACATCATTTAAAATAATTGATGCTGAATCATATATATTTGCTTAATTTTTAAATAAATGATTTAAAATAATATCACTTACTTAAATGATTAATTTAAGTGATGTAAAATGACTGTTTTAGTGAAAAAAACCAAAGTAATGAACACATCTCGATAGCATTAACATACCCTCCTTTGAGTTCAGCTCGCATTTAGCAAACTTGTATGATGCATTTTGCGCAAAAATGTGAAAAAACCATGATTCATTACATTGACACCAAAAAGTAAGACCTTGCATAATGCTTCTTGGCGTCTGAAACCAAATTCAAAGTTGTAACTCAACATTCAGAAACAATACACTGTGAGAAGCAAGTTGTTCCATCTTTTCAAGTAAGACAAGTCAGAGTGAGCCCTACGTAGGAGTATCAAAATGGTTAAGATAGGTCAACCCAACCCATTACCCATTGAATTGGGAGTTAAATGGATAATAGGTTGACCTAACCCATTTAACTAAATGAGTTGGATCAGCCCATTACCCATTTAATTTGATAGGTTAATGGTTAAATGGGTTGATCCATCCTAACCATTTAATTAATCAATTTAGTTATTAATTATTATATAAATTAAATAACTAATTCCTAGAAAATTAATAATCATTACAAATTTATGATAAACAATAATCATCAGCACCATCATCATCATCATCATCATCATCACCATCATCATCATCATCACCATCATCATCACCATCACCATCATCATCACCATCACCATCATCATCACCATCACCATCATCATCACCATTCACCATCATCATCACCACCATCATCATCACCACCATCATCATCATCAATTCTATCATCATCACCATCAAATTTTTGGCGGGAAAATGATGGTACCATTTTTTGCGGATAATAGCATAATCGTTTTGGCGGGAATTGGTGGGATCATTTTTTGCGGGAAATGACGGAGAATTTTTGGCGGGAAAATGATGCGACCATTTTTGGCGGAAAAATGACGGAACCGTTTTTGGTGAGAAATGACAAAATCATTTTTTAGCGTGAAAATGTCGGGACCATTTTTGGCGGAAAAATGTCGGGACCATTTTTGGCGGGAAAATGTTGGGACTTTTTTGGTGGGAAAATAATGAGACCGTTTTTGGTGGGAAATGACAAAACTATTTTTGGCGGGAAAATGACGAGACCATTTTTGGCGGAAAATGACGAGACCTTTTTTAGCGGGAAATGGCAAAACCATTTTTGGCGGGAAAATGTCGGGACCATTTTTGGTGGAAAAATGTCGGGATCATTTTTGACGGAAAAATGATGGGACCATTTTTGGACGAGAAAATGACGAGACTGTTTTGGCAGAAAATTATGAAAAAATATTTGCTGGGAAAAAGACGAGACCATTTTTAGCGGAAAAATGACGGGATCGTTTTTGACGAGAAAATTGTCAATTTACTTTCGGGGGGGGGGGAATTATATATTCACATTTTGGCGGGAAAATTAAAAATGTATGAGATTGGTTAAGATAGTTTAGTGAAATTGAAATTAGATTAGTTCAATTAATTTGATTACTATTGGTTAAGTTTGTTAAGTGATTAAGATAAATGGTTAAATGGATAACCCATCAACCCATCATAACCAACCCATTAAACTTATTTAACCATTTAACCATGAACTCATTTGAACCATAAACTCATTAGGGTCAAAAATACTAACCCATTAGGGTAAATGGATTGGATTGGGTTGGGTAAGACCCATGACCCATTTTGACATCCCTAGCCCTACATTTAGGAGATTCATTATCCACAAGATATCCTACACAAATGAGAAGAAAGGCATCAAACTTTACAAATATTAGGAGATTTGCACGGATTTTATTTTTTAGTAATTTGTTTTAGATATTTATTTTTACTAAGAGATTTGTTTATTCTTAAATTTTTACTTTCATCAATTTACCATTTGAAGTTATATATATATATATATATATATATATATATATATCATTGAATTCATCTCCTTTTTATATTTTTTAATTATTGTTTGTTTGTATTCATTTATATATATATATATATATATATAATTTGGTATCTTTTCGATGGTGTATTGAATATTGTTTTTATGCCTTATAATTTTATAGGTTAGAGTTAATTTTTTAACTTATTTAATCTCATAATTCATTATTTTCTTAACTTGCATTAAAGTTTATTTATCTTTATTTGTTTGAAAATAGCAATCAAATCACTTAGAAAAATAAAATAAAATGATACATTTAAAATCTTCTAGTATATAATTTATATGATCTACTTATGAGTTTTAGTAGTTAAATTTAAATATAATATGTTTTATGTATAAATTAATAGTTGGACACATATTAATATTTATTATTGTTATTTTTTGCATTAAAAATGAGCTTAAAACTCATAAGTAGATAATATAAATTAATGAGATTTTATTTGTCATATTTTAATCGATACCCACCAATTTCAATAATTCTTCAAATGTGCCCCCCAATAAATTATTAGTTTGGACAGATATAATTCGATTTAACTCCTAATATATTAAAAACATTTTGTTATCAACCGTACAAACACACCTTGCTTGCCTTGTGCGCTTCACGATTCTCACGACATATGTTCATCTCCACCGCCATGGATCTCTACGGGTTAGTCAAATTCACTCACTTCTCTCTAATCCCTAACTCAGATAGACGTTTACTTCGTTTTTCCCCCAATTAACTTGAGATTTTTTGGATCTGAAACGGTTACGATAGTAGGGTTTTGTGGATTCGGAGTTGGGAATTTCCTTGGGGCTTGTCGTTAGATACATTGTATTCGTCGACGCCGAGGTTCATTTCTACGATTTTGAGATTTCACGCTTGATTCTACGTTAGGGTTTGGTGATTTCACGCTTGATTGTAGATTAGGGTTGTTAGGAAATGAGTGAATCAACTTGTTACTCACTTACTGATTCTTCTTAGTTGAATTTACAGTCTAAGTTTGTGATGGTTTTACCCTTATAGGATCCTCAAATTCGTTCGATAGCTGACCAAGATCCTAAAGCTATGCTACCAGAGTTACCACTATGGAGTACATGTGGCCTTATCGAGTACATGTGGCCTTCTCTCGACAAGGTTACGTATCTCTGGACTCATGTTTATGTGATACTTCCTTGAATGTTCTCTTCCATCTTGGAACTGTAATGATTATGAATTGATTCAGAACTTACGATTATTATTCTTCTTCTCTTTCCAGGGATGAAAGTTTATCTCACGGATGAGAAAGAGAACCATGCTTGAAATCCCAATGTCTTGGTTGCCATCTAGGCATTTGGGTTGAACGCAACAGTTGTTCAGGTAATAAGATATTCTTCTAAGTGGTAGCTCAACCTAAAAGAAGACTTAAAATTAGCTTATCATGATTGTCTCTCACTTACCAAGGAGCTTTTCTCAGGTGGTCCTTCTCCAAGTTTTTGCTCAGCCTCGTATCACTCTCAAGCCATTAGTCCCTAGTTTTCCTTGTTTTGCCCACATCTTATGGAAAAGGTCCCTTTTTTATTTATAAGGTCATTTTTGTAGTAAACCTCATTATTCAGATCTTTGTGTTTCTGACTGTTCCTTTCTACTATGGCAGCCACATGTTGATTTTGGGCTGAAGCTTGGTGGAGCAGATCTTATGTCAATCCCTGGCCTCTACAGAATTGTTCAGGTTGCTATTTTTCTCTACAATATATATTTCGTCATTCAGATCCCTGACTTGAAAATTGAGTTTTGAGGGGGAAGGTATGATTGATCATCATAGAGACACAATTCACTCTATCTAGGCTTCTAGTTTCATGAAGATGATTTGTTTCAATCTTCTAAAGCAGAACGGCCAATAAAATTGTGACATCCTGTGTGGTATATTGTTGTATTCGTCTATCTTGTAAGGAAGTGGTTTGGTCTTCTAGCTTTTACCCTTCTGCTGGATTCACTTCTCATTTGCGAGTTCCATGTCTGATTAATTGTTTCAGGAGCAAATCAAGGATCAAGTTGCAAACATGTATCTCATGGTTACATTAATATTCGTTATAAGTTTGAGGAAGAAGAGAAGCAGAAGCTACATCAAGAGTGGGTTATGTTTTTATAGTAATGATTTTTTCCTAGTCATTTATGGTTTGGATTAAGCTTTATTGACTTTTGTTTCTTAACTACAGGGAAGAGGAGCTGCAGCTAGAGAAGCGTAATAAGAAGATTAAAATTAAGGGATCCTCCCGATTATCTTTTGCTGACTTGTGGAGTCTTGGGTGTCTGTTTGCTGGAATGGTAAGCGTTGTAAGCTATCAATAGTTTAACTTGGTTTAATCACGACAGTGCATTTTAGTAATATTTTGCCATTCTTCTGGGGTTATCCTGCACTTGGAAGAAGAACTTGAAAAAGGAAAAAATATAGTGAGACTTTGATTCTTCGTCGCCGTAGTAAATAGGAGAGAAAATATAATTTCTCCCTTTGTCTTAAAAAAAATAGGAGTTAATTAACTGTGACACGTTCACTAAAAAAAAATCCTTTTGTAGTAAAGCATTTATTAAGAAAAATAGAGAAGCTTAATACAAAAGCGGAAAAAGAAATCATAATAACTTGGTCCCGGGCATCCACCATTATACCCACAACGATTGGCCATACTATTGCTATCCATAATGGAAAGGAACACTTACCCGTTTATATAATCGATCTTATGGTAGGACATAAATTGGGAGAATTTTTACCTACTATAAATTTTCAAGGACATGCGAAAAGTGATAATAGATCTCGTCGTTAATTAAATGAATTAAAAAAATGAATATAGATTTTTTTTTTAGTGAGAGGTAAAGCTTATGATAAAGAAGAGAAATAAGAAATCATATACTTCCGTATATGCTTTAGGGCAATATATATCTATGTCTGCCCACAAAGCATGGAGAGTAATTGATCAAATCCGTGGACGTTCCTATGAAGAAGCACTTATGATATTAGAACTTATGCCTTATCGAGGATGTTATCCCATTTTTAAATTGGTTTATTCTGCAGCAGCAAATGCTAGTCACAATAAAGGTTTCAAAGAAACCAATTTAGTCATTAGTAAAGCTGAAGTGAACCAAGGAAACACTGTGAAAAAACTAAAACCTCGGGCACGAGGACGGAGTTACCCCATAAAAAGATCCACTTGTCATATAACTATCATATTGGAAGATATATCCTTCTATCAAAAATAAAAAGAATATTTAATGTATTTAAAAAAACCTGGATGTAGCAATGAAAACAGAAATCTAATAGTTATATGAAGAAGAAGAGCAGATCGCTTTAGATATGATACATATAGTAGTGGAGGCCGATGGGACAAAAAATAAATCCACTTGGTTTCAGACTTGGTACAACCCAAAGTCATCATTCTATTTGGTTTGCACAACCAAAAAATTATTCTGAAGGTTTAGAAGAAGATAAAAAATACGAGACTGTATTAAAAATTATGTCCAAAAAAATATAAGAATATCCTTTGGTATGGAGGGAATTGCACGTATCGAAATTCAAAAAAGAATCGACCTCATCCAGATCATAATCTATATGGGATTTCATAAATTATTAATGGAAGATAAACCCCAAAGAGTCGAAGAATTACAGATGAATGTTCAAAAAGAACTTAATTGTGTCAATAGAAAACTCAACATTGCTATTACCAGAATTTCCAATCCGTATGGGGATCCTAATATTCTTGCAGAATTTATAGCTGGACAATTGAAAAACCGCGTTTCTTTTCAAAAAGCAATGAAAAAAGCTATTGAATTAACTGAACAGGCAAATACAAAAGGAATTCAAGTACAAATTGCAGGACGTATCGACGGAAAAGAAATTGCACGTGTTGAATGGATCAGAGAGGGCAGAGTTCCTTTACAAACAATTGAAGCTAAAATTGATTATTGTTCCTATACAGTTCGAACTATTTATGGAGTCTTAGGAATAAAAATTTGGATATTCCTAGACAAAGAATAAAAACTTTATTTGTCTTTACATTTTATCCAACAATAAAAAACTAAAACTATGTAATATAACATTATACAGAAAACAGAAAAAAAAAAAATTGCAGTCTTCTTTTTTGTGTTTAAGAATAAAATCAGCAATTCTATAAGGTTGAATAAAAATTTTCATCAAAACTCCTTTGATATAATTGCTATGCTTAGTGTGTGACTCGTTGGTTTAGGATTCGATTAGATTAAGACAAAAAAGAAAAAAGAACTGACCTGTAACAGCAACTAATAACTATAATAAATAACCTAAGCAACTCATTGCTTCGCATTATCTGGATCCAAAAAAATCAGTCAAGATATGATAGACTAATCATATCATTGTAGCAACTGAAAAAAAAAGAATAAAGAAATATGACTAGTAATTTATGAAAGGTAATCAAAAGTATGCGGATAAATGGAAGGATGAAAGAAAGAAAGAGAGAAAAACTTGAATATTAATGATATATGATTCCAATTTGGAAAGTCTACGAGGTCACTGTAAGAAAAGCAATGTAATAAAGCATCAATACAGATTCATTCATAATAAATAGATAAATCTGTTCCGAAAACCAAAAATTAAGAGCCTTGAGCCAATAAAAACTGAGAAAATTGACTCAGAAAAACAAATTAAAAAATGAAATTAAAAATTTAATGTAAGAGCTCCATTGTAGAATTCGGGCCTAATGATTAATCAAGAAGCGATGGGAACGACGGAACCCATGAATGTAGAGGATTCTCTTGAAAAAAAATCTTAGTAATTCATTGGACAAGATGGCGGAATAAACCAGAAACTTTATTATCTATTCTGATTTTTATTTTGAGACCTCATGGGATAAACATCAAATTTAAATAGAGATTAAAAGAGTAAATATTCGTCGGCAAAAAAATATTTTTATTTGAAAAAAAAAATTTAAAAGATAAAAGAAAATAAGGATTTGTTAGAATATTCTAACTCTAACAAAAACGACATTCGAGATGATGAGATTACGTTATTTTTAAGTAAATATAATTAATTTTAGATTCCATTTCGAAAAAGACATAGAAAATTTTAGAAGAGATCGGATGAAATTTCAAAAAATACCATGATTAATAGAATTAATCATTAACTACATCTATATCTTAAATACAAGCTTTTTTAGTCCTTTTATTCGCGAGGAGCTGGATGAGAAGAAACTCTCACGTTCAGTTCTGTAGTAGAGATGGATAGAAAAACCCCATCAACTATAACCCAAAAAGAACCAGATTTCGTAAACAACATCGAGGAAGACTAAAAGGAATATCTTCTCGGGGGAATCATATTTGTTTTGGCAGATATGCTCTTCAAACACTTGAACCCGCTTGGATCACATCTGGACAAATAGAAGCGGGGCGACGAGCAATGACACAAAATGTACGACGCGGTGGAAAAATTTGGGTACGTATATTTCCAGACAAACCAGTTACAGTAAGACCTGCGGAAACGCGTATGGGTTCTGGAAAAGGATCCCCGGAGTACTGGGTAGCTGTGGTTAAACCAGGTAAAATCCTTTATGAAATGGGTGGTGTACCCGAAAACATAGCCAGAAAAGCTATGTCAATAGCAGCATCAAAAATGCCTATAAAAACCCAATTCATTATTTCTGAATAGGAATATAGAATGGAAAAGCTAAATAACATTTAAGGATAAAAAGATTAGAAGTTTTCTTTTTTTGACAAAAAATATTTTTTTACTTTGTCCTTTGCATTAAAAAAAGAGATAAAAAAAAATGATATGATTCAACCACAAACCTATATGAATGTAGCAGACAACAGCGGAGCCCGAGAATTGATGTGTATTCGAATAATAGGAGCTAGTAATCGCCGATATGCTCATATTGGTGACGTTACTGTTGCTGTAATCAAGGAAGCAATACCAAATACTCCTCTAGAAAGATCAGAAGTGATCAGAGCTGTAATTGTACGTACTTGTAAAGAACTCAAACGTAACAATGGGACGATAATACGATATGATGACAATGCCGCAGTTGTCATTGATCAAGAAGGAAATCCAAAAGGAACTAGAGTTTTTGGGGAGATCCCACGGGAATTGCGACAATTAGACTTTACTAAAATAGTTTCATTAGCTCCTGAGGTATTATAAGACCTAAGTATCGATATTTTAGTATAGGATTCAAAAACGGTATTGAAATCAAATTAATTAATAGATTGTGTATCACACATATACCCTTAATAATCAAATATTAATAATTAATAAAAGAAAAAGAACATGTTGATGATATCAAAATTTATAGAATAATAAGGAATTTTAACTTATCATGGGCAAAGACACTATTGCTGATATAATAACCTCTATACGAAATGCTGACATGAATAGAAAAGGAACGGTTCGGGTAGGATCGACTAACATCACCGAAAGCATTGTTAAAATACTTTTACGAGAGGGTTTTATCGAAAACGTAAGGAAACATCACGAAAACCAATATTTTATGATTTTAACCCTAAGACATAGACGAAATAAGAAAGAATCCTATAAAACGATTTTAAATTTAAAGAGAATAAGTCGACCGGGCCTATGAATCTATTCTAACTCTCAACGAATTCCACAAATTTTAGGCGGAATAGGAATTGTAATCCTTTCGACTTCTCAAGGTATAATGACAGACCGAGAAGCTTGACTAAAAAGAATAGGTGGAGAAATTTTGTGTTATATATGGTAATCCTTCTAATATAAAAATTGGATATCCGGAACTTACGATTTGTGAAAAAGGGGGTTGTGTAATACCACCCCTACTAAAAAAGTTTCGGATGTTTTACCTCGAATGAAATTAAAGAAAAAAAGGAATTCATGAAAGTTTGATTTCTTAATCACTTCCGAACGGCATTCTTTTAGATACTAAAGATTTGTTTGATTTTCGGTCATGCTTCTGAACGGATTCGACATATTTTTGTATAGGTATACCTATAGGATAAAAAAGGTAACAATTTGAGTAAGTTCTTAGGTATAAGTTAATCAGGGGGAATTAATTTTCTAGACTCCATAACAAGGATTCAAATGAATAAATGGTTTTTTCAACTTCAAGATTCATAAATATCAAGAAACCTTTTTTCGTCCAACAATAAATATATTCACAGAATTAAGGAATACAACTATGAAAATAAGGGCTTCCGTGCGTAAAATTTGTGAAAAGTGTCGACTAATCCGTAGGAGGGGACGAAGTATAGTAATTTGTTCCAACCCGAGGCATAAACAAAGACAAGGATAATCTTACTAAAAGTAAAGGAAAGGGCATTTGCAAGGAGCTAGCAAAAAAAAACATCCGTTTTGACATGAAATGGATATATCCATATATTTCTTGTGAAATGAAAAAATATGGCAAAACCTATATTAAGAATT
This sequence comes from Cardamine flexuosa, assembly GCA_963555745.1. Classification (NCBI taxonomy): domain Eukaryota; kingdom Viridiplantae; phylum Streptophyta; class Magnoliopsida; order Brassicales; family Brassicaceae; genus Cardamine; species Cardamine flexuosa. Next base: position 22,741,312 of record OY743217.1, on the reverse strand, counting down.
GGTTCACATAAAAATACACGTAGTGGTTCACGTAAAAATGTACGTAGAATACCAAAGGGAGTTATTCATGTTCAAGCAAGTTTCAACAACACCATTGTGACCGTTACAGATGTACGGGGTCGGGTGATTTCTTGGTCCTCCGCGGGTACTTGTGGATTCAGGGGTACAAGAAGAGGAACTGCAGCAGGAAATGCTATTCGAGCAGTAGTGGATCAAGGTATGCAACTAGCTGAAGTAAGGATAAAAGGCCCTCGACTGGGACGAGATGCAGCATTACGAGCTATTCGTAGAAGTGGTATACTTTTAAGTTTTGTACGAGATGTAACCCCTATGCCACATAATGGTTGTAGACCCCCTAAAAAAGACGTGTATAGAACTAAATAAAGGCTGAAAGGGCAAGAGAAATAAACGATTCAATGATCTGATAAAAAAAATTACTATGGTTCGAGAGAAAGTCAAAGTATCTACTCGGACACTACAGTGGAAGTGTGTTGAATCAAGAAGAGACAGTAAGCGTCTTTATTATGGATGCTTTATTCTGTCTCCACTTATGAAAGGTCAAGCCGACACAATAGGCATTGCGATGCGAAGAGCTTTACTTGGCGAAATAGAAGGAACATGTATTACACGTGCAAGATCTGAGAACATACCACATGACTATTCTAACATAGTAGGTATTCAAGAATCAGTACATGAAATTTTAATGAATTTGAACGAGATTGTATTAAGAAGTAATCTATATGGAACATGCAACACACTTATTTGTGTCCAAGGTCCCAGATATATAACTGCTCGAGACATCATTTTACCGCCCTCTGTGGAAATCATTGATAATAAACAGCATATAGCTACCTTAACGGAACCAATAGATTTGTGTATTGGATTAAAAATTGAGAGGAATGGCGGATATAGTCTAAAAATTTCAAATAACTTTGAAGACAGAAGTTATCCTATAGATGCGGTATTCATGCCTGTTCAAAACGCGAATCATAGTATTCATTCTTATGGGAATGGGGATGAAAAACAAGAGATTCTTTTTCTAGAAATATGGACAAATGGAAGTTTAACTCCTAAAGAAGCACTTAATGAAGCCTCCCGAAATTTGATTAATTTATTTATTCCTTTTCTACATGTAGAAGAAGAAACGTTCTATTTAGAGAACAATCAACATCAAGTTACTTTACCCCTTTTTTCTTTTCATAATAGATTAGTTAACCTAAGAAAAAAAAAAGAACTAGCATTTCAATATATTTTTATTGACCAATTAGAATTGCCTCCCAGAATCTATCATTGTCTCAAAAAGTCCAATATACATACATTATTAGACCTTTTGAATAACAGCCAAGAAGACCTTATCAAAATTGAACATTTTCACATAGAAGATGTAAAAAAGATATTAGACATTCTAGAAAAAAAATAGAAAAAGCATTTCAAAAAAAAATGGACTAAAAAGTCAATTTGAAATTGAAATGGATTTGAAACCTTCAACGTAATTTAGATTTTCCAATCGAATCCATTTGAGTTAATTATTTTAATTTAATTACATATGTATCTAGGGAGAGTTCATTTTGAAATGACTACTCCCTAGATACCCACGTCTTTATATTTTACAATGAAAATATAAATTTAATTGGTAATGTTGCTCCAATACCTAACCAGAAAGCCAGCGCGGTGCCAATCAAAAAGACGGTTGTCGCTACTGGACGACGAAATGGATTTTGAAAGTTATTAACATTTTCCAAAAAGGGTACGGTTAATAAGCCCGCTGGTACTGAAACCATTAAAAGAACACCCAATAATTTTTTAGGCACTGTACGAAGTATTTGAAATACGGGAAAGAAATACCATTCCGGTAATATTTCCAAAGGAGTTGCAATCATTGATGGTTCTAAAACCGCTAAGCCTACGTTACAGGCAATTGTACCAAGAATGACTACTGGAAAAATATATAAAAGATCATTGGGCCATGCGGGTTCCCCGTAATAATTATGACCCATACCTTTAGCTAATTTAGCTCGTAATACAGGATCGTTCAAATCCGATTTTTTTGTTATTGGGATAGGTGAATTCTTATGGATCCATCCGCCGAGGGAACCGGACATGATAATTTTTCATCATCCGGCTCGAGCAAGAATTAACCAAACTAAACTAATTAAAAAATTATATATATGTTATCCACAAGTATTTAATATGTAAAAAAGAATTATCCGATCCAAAGTTATTGCAACTAGAGATTGCCAGAAATTCCATTCTTACAGGTAAATGCCCAAGACCCACTTAAGCTTAAAAAGTTTATATGCTTTCTGGATCGTCTCATACCTTATCAATTCATCCTTAATCTCAAAAATTATATCGAGATTTTTCAAATACAAAGGATTTACTTGTTACTAATGGAGTCTACCTTATACTCTTCATTAGATCCTGTATTCACTCCGATAGTATCATAAATCGAGTCGATGCATAGGTAATGAATGCATTTACATACTATATAATTATAATTATTTTCTTTTCTTTTTTTAGTCAAAAAAAGCTGAAAACATAATCAGGATTATGTTACATCCCTTAATCTACTGGATTCTACGGAGCCCACTCATCCACGACATTTTTACATAATCAGGATTATTTTTCTATGATCGTCGAGTATGATCATAGAAAAGATTCTCTTCAAGTGAACCAGCCTATCCCCTGTAGGGGGCTTACACAGCGGTTGGAACAAAGACACATTTGGTTATGAATTCCAATGTAGCAGATAAAATAATATCTCTGCACGGCCAGATCAATAGTTCAAGTCACACACTCCCATAATCCATTTTCTCTTCATAGAATTCCCTTCAATCAAAAACATAATAAAATATTGTGTAGTTGAAGGGAAATATCCAAATACATGTCTTATTTTTTTAATAATCCACATTTATAGCAATAAAATACTATCGGTCCTTCACCAAGTAATAAGATAAATGAGTAATTACAAATATCTAGAATCTATATTATTTATAAGGGACCAGAAATACCTTGCTTATGTATCATTAGGAAATGCATTAACATAAATACGGCCGTAAGAAGAGGTAATACAAAAGTGTGTAAACTATAAAAACGAGTCAAAGTGGATTGTCCAACACTAGCACTTCGGCGTAATAATTCTACAAGAGGTGATCCTAATACCGGAATAGCGTCAGGTACGCCTGTTACAATTTTGACGGCCCAATAACCAATTTGATCCCAAGGTAAAGAATAACCTGTTACACCAAAAGATGCGGTCAATACACCCAGAACCACACCAGTAACCCAAGTTAATTCGCGAGGTTTTTCAAAACCGCCGGTGAGGTATACACGAAATACGTGCAGGATCATCATTAGGACCATCATACTTGCCAACCATCGATGAACTGATCGGATTAACCAACCAAAGTTAGCTTTAGTCATTATATATTGAACAGAAGCAAAAGCCTCAGTAACAGTTGGACGATAATAAAAAGTCATAGCAAATCCCGTAGCTTCTTGTACTAAAAAACAAGTAAGGGTAATTCCTCCTAGACAATAAAATATGTTGACACATATTTACTAGTTATATCATCTGCAATCGCCTGAATCTCAAGACGTTCTTCAAACCAGTCATAAACTTTATTGAGATAGGTAAACCAAGGTTACTCCCCCTCCAAGAACTGTATATGAGAATTTCATCTCGTACAGCTCAAACAAAAAAAAGACACACATACTGATTGAAACGGATATGTAATATAAAGTTTGAAACTTCTCTCTTGTTCAATATTATTTAAAGATATGAAAGAGTCAAAATGCGAAAGCTCTTCTTTCTGGTTAAATGCCAAAAAATCAAGTCAGCTCATTCGTCTTTATGCTGTGTTGATCATTAGAGGCCTCTTGAATCTTCTAGATTACCTATCTTTTCTTTAGTGTCTTTTTTATTTGGTATTTGTATGGAACGGGGAATGGGGGGATTTCCTTCTTGTTTTCTTTATTATTGATAGGAATTCTCTTGTTAAGACCCTACTTAACTAATCAATTGAAACCTCAGATTCATACGAGAACCTCGATAATTCAATGAAACCTTCAAAGTCCAAAATTCACTGAGTGAGAACCATTGGATCATCACTTAATTTAATCAAAAAAATAGCTATAATGACTAAAAACATAACATAAAATACAAAGAAGCGCTTGCCCTTTGATCCAAATAAGATTTTAAAAGCAGAAAAATATTTTGATTTATTAAAGTTTATATGATAAAATGGAAAGAAGTCCGGCTACAAGGTCTGAGTATTAAGTATGAATCATAGTTCGAATACTTTGTGATCTATTTGATCTTTCGTGCTCCGGATACTCAAATGAATATCCGACGAAGTAAAACCATCTTGATAAAAATGCAGATCCCATTCTTTGTACTATCCATAGGGTCCATTCTAACAAGTCACACACTCATATTCCGGAAATATACAATGCAGGAAAAAATTTCGGGGTCGAACTACCAAAGGAGAATAGGTTCAAATTTTTAGACCTACATACTTGACTTTTTTGTATCGAGCTAAAAGCTGGGACTTCCAGATTTTTCTCAGTCTAATTCACAGAAATTCCATCCAGTAGAACAGAAGAATTATAAATCTCCAAAATAATAGATAAGAATACCACAAATAGAGCCATTGCAACACCCATCAAAGGGGTCGTTCCCCACCCAGAAGCTACTTTACCATATTCGGAATTCAATGGTTTCAATAACTTCCCTACAGTATTGCTTCTTGGACCAGATCTAGAACTATCCTCAACAGTTTGTGTAGCCATAAATCTTATTTTGTATTCATTACGATCTGTTGAATTTGTATACCATTCCGTTGTAAATAAACGATCTTAGCATAGTTCCATTGTGGTCTTTCAATTCTATAATAATGGAAACAGCAACCCTAGTCGCCATCTTTATATCTGGGTTACTTGTAATTTTTACTGGGTATGCTCTATATACTGCCTTTGGGCACTAGCTTTCATACCTGTTTTGTTTACCTGGGAGTATCCCTCTGGATAAAGAAAGAAAAAGAGTCAAAGAAACGGCAGCGGTTTAAATAAAGATTCCTGCAGTACCCTACCTAATTAAAAAAATCGTAAACAGAAACTATAAGAAAAAAGCAATGTTGCATCAGACTGCTTGTCTTTTTGTAGTTAGATCTCCAAGTTTTTGGAATGCCCCAAATTCCACTTGAGCATCCAAATCTGGATCAATACCAGCAAAAACATCTCTGAAGAGGGTTCTTGCACCATGCCAAATGTGTCCAAAGAAGAACAGTAGAGCAACCGAAGCATGTCCAAAAGTAAACCAACCTCTTGGACTGCTACGAAAAACACCTTCGGATTTCAAAGTAGCACGATGTAATTCAAAAATCTCCCTCAATTGAGCCCGCCTAGCATATTTTTTCACAGTTGCGGGATCACTATAACTCACTCCATTAAGTTCACCACCATAAAACTCAACAGTTACACCTACTTGTTCGACACTATATTTAGATTCTGCCCTTCTAAATGGGACGTCGGCTCTAAAAATCCCGTCTCCGTCTACCAAAACAACCGGAAATGTTTCAAAAAAGTAGGCATATGACGTACAAAAAGTTCACGCCCTTCTTTATTTCTAAAGACGGGGTGTCCTAACCATCCAACAGCTATTCCATCTCCATTGTCCATTGAACCCGCTCGGAATAACCCCCCTTTTGCTGGATTATTACCAATATAATCATAAAAAGCTAATTTTTCAGGAATTTTAGACCAAGCTTCTGATAAACTTTGATTTTCAGCCAGTCCAGCACTAACTCTTCGATATATTTCTTGTTGAAAGTATCCCTGATCCCATTGATAACGAGTAGGACCAAATAATTCGATGGGAGTAGTTGCAGAGCCATACCACATAGTTCCAGCAACAACAAAAGCTGCAAAAAAGACAGCAGCAATACTACTGGAAAGGACGGTTTCAATATTGCCCATACGTAATCCTTTGTATAGACATTGAGGCGGACGAACACTAGGATGGAATAGGCCCGCTAATATACCCAACGTCCCTGCTGCAATATGATGAGAGGCTATTCCTCCCGGAACAAAAGGGTCAAAACCCTCTACGCCCCACGCCGGGTTTACGGGTTGGACCTTTCCAGTTAGTCCATAAGGGTCAGATACCCATATTCCAGGACCATATAATCCTGTTACATGAAATGCGCCAAAACCAAAGCAAGCCACCCCTGAAAGAAATAAATGAATTCCAAAAATCTTGGGCAAATCCAAAGAAGGTATTCCTGTACGTTCATCACAAAAAATTTCTAGATCCCAATATACCCAATGCCAAATAGCTGCCAAGAAGCACAGGCCCGAAAACACGATATGTGCTCCGGCTACCCCCTCGTAACTCCAAAGACCCGGATTCATTATAGTCCCTCCTGTAATATTCCAACTGCCCCAGGAATTGGTTATTCCTAAACGAGTCATGAAATTTATAATGAACATACCTTGTCTCCACCTTGGATCAAGAACAGGGTCGGAGGGATCAAAAACAGCTAATTCATATAGAGCCATCGAACCGGCCCAACCAGCAACCAGAGCAGTATGCATTATATGAACAGAAAGCAAACGACCGGGATCATTCAATACAACAGTATGAACACGATACCAAGGCAAACCCATGGAAATACCCCTTTATCAACGAAAAATAGACAGTATGTAACTTTATTGCATTGGAAAAAATTATGCTACAGACACCCCCCCCCCCTCTTTTTTAGGTAATTATTTTGGAGAAAGGATTTATATTTGTTCTATTCTGTTAGTAATAATGGAACAATTCGATTCATAAGAAAAAAGGGAAGCGGATCTATTCTATATCCGATAAGTACCAATATGCAATGGGGGGTGAATCCTATTTTATATGAACCAAGATAGCTATTGTTGTTCATCAGTCAGAAGCCCGTTCGTAAAAAAATTACTTGATTTTTATTAATTTTCTCTTACTTTACTTTTATTTTATATTTTATTTTAGGTTATTCAACTTATGTATTAAACATGATTAATTTAAATATGATTAATAAAGTAGGAAAAAAGGATAATAGTATTAAAAAATGAAACCCCAGTCTTACGTTTCCACATCAAAGTGAAATAGAGAACTTCATTCTCTTTTTTTTTTTCATTTCATGCCTATTGGCGTTCCAAAAGTACCTTTTCGAAGTCCTGGAGAAGGAGATACATCTTGGGTTGACATATAGTGCGACTTGTCAGATATATTGGGCTATATGGGATTTCCCCATTTTCTCCCTCGATCGAGATATCCCCTGTTTCGCCCAAAAAGATTAATTGAATTATCAAAAATTTGTAACGCGAAGCGCAAAAAATAAAGTGGAATTAAATGCAGGGAGTATTTAGATTGATATTAGATTATCAAAAAAAATTTATGGTTTACGTGATCGGACTAATAAAATAAAGTATCCAGGCTCCGTTTAGCAAAAACCCAATTGATAATTAATATATAATATTTTTATAATTACTACTTATATGATATGAAAAATTATGATAAAAATAATCTATAAAAAAAGAAGGAGTAGTAAAAAACGACGCGGTATTTGGTTCATTTTTCCTATATGTGCAAATCAAAATCGGGCAAATTTATCCTTTTACTCGGGGTAGAGCATAAACCTAAAAAAAGGAATAAAAAAAGGAAGAAGCCCGTTCAGGAACAAGACAAAACCATCGCCATTTCAACTGAATCTCGATGAAAAAAAAATCAATGAATCAAGTTAGTTTGACAGGCTTAATCAACCATTTTATTATAGGATTATAATTATAATATCTAATAAAAGGGGCCAAAACGGATTTTTTCTTTGACTTTTGGGAGCAAATCCTTACGTTATAAGTTAGAAAGAAAAACCTTCTATCAAAAAAAGGGGGATGGAATCGACACATTGATTTTTCAACAATTTTTGTTGAACCAAACCGTATGCATCAAAAGGTTCCTGTATGGCTCCTAAGGAATAAAATTTTATCCTAATCAACCGACTTTATCGAGAAAGATTATTTTTTTTAGGCCAAGAGGTTGATACCGAAATCTCAAATCAACTTATTAGTCTTATGATATATCTCAGTATAGAAAAGGATACCAAAGATCTTTATTTGTTTATAAACTCTCCTGGTGGATGGGTAATTTCGGGAATGGCTATTTATGATACCCGATGTACAGACAATATGCATGGGATTGGCCGCTTCAATAGAATCTTTTATCCTAGTTGGAGGAGCAATTACCAAACGTATAGCATTCCCTCACGCTTGGCGCCAATAAGTTTTTTTATTTTTAAGAAAAAAATACTATGCCTTCGCCATCGAAAATATGAATTAGTTAAGTAATAATAGCATGGCACTTCTAATTCGATATGAAATTTTTTAGATTAAAAAAAAATTAGATTATATATTGACAGAGTAGTATGAGATAAGGAAGGGGGTATTTCAAATGATATCTTACCCTAATTCGGGCACATCTCAGCATCACAAACTTTGTTTTCACACCGGAAGTTTATTTACAAAAATGAAAAAAAAAAGACACTTTGGGACTGCTGAATCATAGACGAATCAAAAAAAGGATATATAAAGCAACAGAACCATCATAGTATTTTTTTAACTCCTACAAAAAAAGAAGGATGGTAATTGGATGATTTCTGGATCTGTGTATAATACAACCTATATTTAGTTTTCTTTTGTCAAAAGGAAAAGTAAAAAAAGTAAATTCCATTGTGGAGCCGTATGCAATGCACAAAAAAAAGCCTGTACGGTTATTCAATTTTCTCTTTTTTTGTGTTATCTCGCCTCATTCTGCGAAATAGAAGAACATTTTCTATTATATTTTCTATTATATAATCAGGGTAATGATTCATCAACTCGCTAGTTCATTTTATGAGGCCCAAACGGGAGAATTTATCTTGGAAGCGGAGGAACTACTAAAACTTCATGAAACCATCACAAGGGTTTATGTACAAAGAACGGGCAAACCTATATGGGTTGTATCGAAGACATGGAAAGGGATGTTTTTATGTCAGCAACAGAAGCCCAAGCTCATGGAATTGTTGATCTTGTAGCGGTTCAATAAAAAATAGGAGCGATTTCATGCAAATCCACAATTTCTAATTTTCAATCTTTTTAGATTAAAGGTTTAGTTTCATATTCTCTTCAATATAAAAAAAAATATTGAAGAGAATCTTGAAGAGAAGTAATTCTTAATTAGCCGGTTAGAACTAATCTAAACCAGCCCATTATTTATATGATTCCGTATGCCAACTATTAAACAACTTATTAGAAATACAAGACAGCCAATCTGAAATGTCACGAAATCCCTAGCGTTTCGGGGATGCCCTCAGCGACGAGGAACATGTACTCGGGTGTATGTGCGACTCGTTTAGATCATAGACTGAGACACAAAAAGGAAATTCTTTTTGAAATATCAAGGATCAGTACCTCTGAATAAAATAGAATGGAGGAACTCGATTTATTATTTTAAAAAGATAGATTGTTCATATCTTCTATTGTGTCTGAAACTTATGGTTTACATTGGTGCAAATCCAATAAACTCCATTTTTTAGAAAACCCCCAATGATAACAAATGGTTATCCATTAAGCGGGGGAAATTCCATTTTTTTTATTAAAAAGATTCTACTCTTGAAAGAAAAGAACGGACTAACAGGGTAAACGACCAAATCTATTTTACAAATGAAATACCGTTACTGTATAAAGTGGATCTTATTGTGAAAGACCTAATTACTGGAATATTGATGGGGGTAGAGCCAAAGAATGTGAATTGTACAAGTTACCAATAGTATTGATTTATTAAAAGAAGGAGCTTCGGTGTATAGAGAGGACCTCACCGTTTTAGAAGTAACCATAGAAACGATGGAACCCACTATTTATCCATTTCTATTTACTACTTTTTGTAGTTATTCTATTTTTTTTATATCAACGCAATTTATCCTTTCAAAGCAAAGGAAAAGACCTAGCAAAAAATAGTGGTAGGGAAGGTTAGAGTAGCAAAAGCCATTGGAATTTTTTTTTATACATTGGAATAATTCGTTTGGTTATTAATAGACTAGTAAAGAGGAAAAGAATAACTAAAAAAAGAATTAGTTATTCATCAAAGTTTGATTTATTCAATGACTAGAATTAAACGCGGATATATAGCTCGGAGGCGTAGAACAAAACTTCGTTTATTTGCATCAAGCATTCGAGGGGCTCATTCACGACTTACACGAACTATGACTCAACAGAGAATAAGAGCTTTAGTTTCGGCTCATCAGGATAGGGGTAAAAGAAAAAGAGATTTTCGCCGTTTATGGATCACTCGAATAAATGCCGTAATTCACAAAATGGGGGTATTCTATAGTTATAACCGATTCATACACAATCTGTACAAAAAGCAATTACTTCTTAATCGGAAAATACTTGCACAAATAGCTCTATTAAATAGGAGTTGTCTTTATACGATTTCAAACGAGATAAAAGAATAAGGGGATTGGCAAAAATCCACTAAAATATTTTAAATAGAGTTCTAAGGAGAATGAGCTCGGGGAAGGTAGAATAGAAATTAGTATTATAAAAAAGTCGTCAAAACAAAACGAGAGTATATAGTCGCTAAAAAAGAGTTATATGTTTAAACTTATATGTCTGACCATGTCTCGACTGAGTGTCGAATCTGGGAGCAAAAAAAAGAACTTATATGTTTCACCATGTCTCGACTGAGTGTCGAATCTGAAACTAGAGAAAGGGAACTTATCTCATTGTCCGGATCTTGACTGAGTGTCGAATCTGAGACCAAAAAAAGGGAACTTATCTAATTGTCTAGATTTCGACTAAATGTCGAATCTGAGACTAGAAAAAGAGAACTTATCTGTTTGTCCGTATCTCGACTGAGTGTCAAATCTGGGACCAAAAAAGAGAACTTATAAGATTGTCCGGATCTCGACTGAGTGTCGAATCTGAATCTGACTCTCCCACTCCAGTCGTTGCTTTTCTTTCTGTTACTTCGAAACTAGCTGCTTCAGCTTCAGCCACTCAAATTTTCGATATTCCTTTTTATTTCTCATCAAGCATGAAACGTATGCTTGCATATTCGTCCATAGGTCAAATCGGATATGTAATTATTGGAATAATTTTTGGAGACTCAAATGGTGGATATGCGACCATGATAACTTATATGCTGTTCTATATCGCCATGAATCTAGTAACTTTTGCTTGCATTATATTATTTGGTCTACGTACCGGAACTAATAACATTCGAGATTATGCAGGATTATACACAAAATATCCTTTTTTGGCTCTCTCTTTAGCTCTATGTCTCTTATCCCTAGGAGGTCTTCCTCCACTAGCGGGTTTTTTTGGAAAACTCCATTTATTCTGGTGTGGATGGCAGGCAGGCCTCTATTTCTTAGTTTCAGTAGGACTCCTTACGAGCGTTCTTTCTATCTACTATTATCTAAAAATAATCAAGTTATTATTGACTGGACGAAACCAAGAAATAACCCCTCACGTGCAAAATTATAGAATATCCCCTTTAAGATCAAACAATTCCATCAAATTGAGTATGATTGTATGTGTGATAGAATCTACTATACCAGGAATATCAATGAACCCGATTATTGCGATTGCTCAGGATACCCTTTTTAGCTTCTAGAATCTATTTCTTAGTTCAAGACCCCTCTTACAAATACTAACTGGAATCAAAGAATTAGTAGATCGGTTCCGCCCAAAATGGGAATGGACTAAGGTTATGAACCTATAATCTATAATCTGATGATCGAGTCGATTCCATGATTATAAGTTCATTCCATACCAGACCAGAATAAGGTTATATACATTCTCATTAAGAGAAGGGGTCATTTGAGCGTATCTAAATAGATACTATGTTTACATAGGGATCCCTACGTCGTTACATTCCATTTAGGATTAGGAATAGGCAAAATCTGACCGAGACTAGAAAAAGGGAACTTATCTCATTGTCTGGATCTTGACTGAGTGTCGAATCTGGGACAAAAAATCTCGACTGAGTGTCGAATCTGGAACCACAAAAAGGGAACTTAGCAGATTGTCCGGATCTCGACTGAGTGTCGAATCTGAGACTAGAAAAAGGGAACTTATCTGATTGGATGGATCTCAACTGAGTGTCAAATCTGGGACCAAAATAAAGGAACTTATCTGATTGTCCAGATATCGACTGAGTGTCGAATCTAGAACAAAAAGGAGGGAACAATTATCTGATTGTCTAGATTTCGACTGAGTGTCAAATCTGGGACCAAAAAAGAGCGTAAAATTATAAGATTGTCCGGATTTTAACTAAATGTCGAATCTCGGACCAAGAAAGGGAGCTTATCTGTTTGTCTAGATTTCGACTAAGTGTCGAATCTGAGACCACAAAAGGGAACTTATAAGATTGTCCGGATCTCGACTGAGTGTCAAATCTGAGACTAGAAAAGGGAACTTATCTGATTGGCTGGATCTCGACTGAGTGTCAAATCTGGGACAAAAAAAAAGGAACTTATATGATTCTCTGGATCTCGACTGAGTGTCGAATCTACGACCAAAAAGAGGGAACAATTATCTGATTGTCTGGATTTTGACTGAGTGTTAAATCTGGGACCAAAAAAGGGAACATATCTGTTTCTCTAGATTTCGACTGAGTGTCAAATCTAGAACCAAAAAAGAAGGAAAAATTATTAAATTGTCCGGATTTCAACAAAATGTCGAATCTCGGACCAAAAAAGGGAACTTATCTGTTTGTCATGATTTTGACTAAGTGTCGAATCAGAGACTAAAAAAAGAGAACTTATCTGATTATCCGAATCTCGTCTGTGTCGAATCTGGGACAAAATAAAGGAATTTATCTGATTGTCCGGATCTCGAGTGAGTGTTGAATCTGACACTAGAAAAAGTGAACTTATCTCATTGTCTTGATTTTGACTGTGTCGAATCTGAGACTAGAAAAAGGAAACTTATCTGATTGTTTGGTTCTTGACTGAGTATCAAAACTGAGACTAGAAAAAGGGAACTTATCTGAAATTTTGGTTCTTGACTGAGTGTCGAATCTGAGACTAGAAAAAGGGAACTTATCTGATTGTCCGGATCTCGACTGAGTGTCGAATCTGAGACTAAAAAGGAACTTATTTCAGTGTCCGGATCTTGAGTGAGTGTCAAATCTGGGATAAAAAAAGAGGGAACAATTATCTGATTGTTTGGATTTCGACTGAGTGTTAAATCTGGAACCAAAATAGGGAACTTATCTGATTGTCTGGATCTCGACTGAGTGTCGAATCTGAGACTAGAAAAAGGGAACTTATCTGAGTGTCCGGATCTCGACCGAGTGTCCAATCTGAGACTAGTAAAATGGAACTTATCTGATTGTCACAATCGCGACTGAGTGATGAATCTGAGACTAGAAAAAGGGAACTTATCTGATCGCTAGGATCTCAACTGAGTTTCGAAGCAGGAACCAATTATAGGGAATTTATCTGATTGTCAGATTCCGACTGAGTGTCGAATCTGGGACCAAAAAAGAGTGAACAAATATCTGATTGTCAGGATTTCAACTGAGTATCGAATCTGAGAGCAAAAAAGCGAACTTATGTGTTTGTCCAAGTCTTGACTGAGTGTCAAATCTGAGACTAGAAAAAGGGAACTTATCTCATTGTCCTAATCTCGACTGAGTGTCGAATCTGAGACCAAAAAAGGAACTTATCTGATTTTCCGGATCTCGACTGAGTGTCGAATCTGAGATTAGAAAACTGGAACTTATCTGATTGTCCGTATCTCGACTAAGTATCAAATCTGGGACAAAAAAATAGGAACTTATCTGATTGTCCGCATCTCGACTGAGTGTTGAATCTGAGACAAGAAAAATGGAACTTATCTTATTGTCAGGATCTCGCCTGAGTGTTGAAGCAGAGACTAAAAGGGAACGTATCTGATTTTCTGGATCACGACTGAGTGTCGAATCCGAGACTAGAAAAAGTGAACTTATCTGATTGTCCAGATCTCAACTGAGTGTCGAATCTGAGACTAGAAGAAGGGAACTTATCCAAGTGTCCGGATCTCGAGTGAGTGTCGAATCGAAGACTAGTAAAATGGAACTTATCTGATTGTCAGGATCTCGACTAAGTGTTGAATCTGACACTAGAAAAAGGGAACTTATATGATTGTATTGATCTCGACTGAGTGTCGAATCTGGGACCAATAAAAGGGAATTTATCTTATTGTCCGGATTCCGAGTGACTGTCGAATCTGGGACCTATAAAGAGGGAAAAAATATCTGATTGTCAGGATTTCTACTAAGTGTCGAATCTGAGAGCAAAAAAGAGAACTTATATGTTTGTCCATGTCTCGACTGAGTGTCAAATCTGTGACTAGAAAAGGGAAGTTATCTCATTGTCCGGATCTCGAGTGAGTGTCGAATCAGGGACAAAAAAAAGGAACTTATATGATTGTCTGGATATTGACTGAGTGTCGAATCTGAGACTAGAAAAAGGAAACTTATCCGTTTGTCCGTATCTCAACTAAGTGTCAAATCTGGGTCCAAAAAAAAAGAACTTATCTGATTATCTGGATCTCGACTAAGTGTTGAATATGAGACTAGAATAGGAAACTTATCTGATTGTCTGGATCTCGATTGAGTGTCAAATCTGCGACCAATTAAAGTGCATTTATCTGATTGTCAGATTCCGACTGAGTGTCGAATCTGGGACCAAAAAAGAGTGAACAAATATCTGATTGTCAGGATTTCAATTGAGTGTCGAATCAGAGAGCAAAAAAGCAAACTTATATGTTTGTCCATGTCTCGACTGAGTGTCAAATCTGAGACTAGAAAAAGGGAACTTATCTGATTTTCCTGATCTCAACTGAGTGTCGAATCTGAGACAAGAAAACGAAACTTATCTGATTGTCCAGATTCCGACTAAGTGTCAAATCTGGGACCAAAAAAGAAGGAACAAATATCTGGTAGTGAGGATTTCAACTAAGTGTCGAATCTGGGAGCAAAACAAAGAACTAATACGTTTGACCATGTCTCGACTGAGTGTCGAATCTAAGACTAGAAAAAGGGAACTTATCTCATTGTCCGGGTCTTGACTGAGTGTCGAATCTAGGTCCCAAAAAAGGGAACTTATCAAATTGTCTAGATTTTGACTAAATGTCGAATATGAGACTAGAAAAAGAGAACTTATCTGTTTGTCCGTATCTCGACTGAGTGTCAAATCTGGGACCATAAAAGGGAACTTATAAGATTGGCCGGATCTCGATTGCGTGTCGAATCTGAGACTAGATAAACCGAACTTATCTGAGTGTCTGGATCTCAACTAAGTGTCGAATCTGAGACAAGTAATATGGAACTTATCTGATTGTCACGATCTCGACTGAGTGTTTAATCTGAGACTAGAAAAAGGGAACTTATCTGATTGTACGGATTTGACTGAGTGGAGTATCTGGGACCAATAAAAGGGAACTTATCTGTTTGTCTAGATGTCGATTGAGTTATGAATCTGGGACCAAAAAGAGGGAAAAATTATAAGATTGTCCGGATTTCAACTAAATGTTCAATCTCGGACCAAAAAAGGGAACTTATCTGTTTGTCTAGATTTCGACTGACTGTCGATTATGAGACTAGAAAATGGAACTTATCTTATTGTCCGGATCTCGACTGAGTCTCACATCTGGATTCCAACTGAGTGTCGAATCTGGGACCAAAGAGGGGAACTAATATGATTGTCTGGATCTTGACCGAGTGTTGAATCTGAGACTAGAAAAAGGGAACTTATTTGATTGTCCAGATCTCGACTGAGTATCGAATCTGAGACTAGAAAATGGGAACTTATCTGAGTGTCTGGATCTCGACTGAGTATCGAATCTGAGACTAGAAAAGTGGAACTTATCTGATTGTCAGGATCTTCACTGAGTGATGAATCTGAGACTAGAAAAAGGGAACTTATCTGATTGTATGGATCTTGGCGGAGTGTCGAATCTGGTACCAATAAAAGGGAATTTTATCTGATTGTCCGGATTCGAACTGAGTGTCAAATCTGGGACCAAAAAAGAAGGAACAAATTTATGATTGTGAGGATTTCAACTAAGTGTCGAATCTGGGAGCAAAAAAAAGAACTTATATGTTTCACCATGTCTCGACTGAGTGTCGAATCTGAGACTAGAGAAAGGGAACTTATCTCATTGTCCGGATCTTGAATGAGTGTCGAATGTGGGACAAAAAAGGGAACTTATATGGTTGTTTAGATTTCGACTAAATGTCGAATATGAGACTAGAAAAAGAGAACTTATCTGTTTGTTTGTATCTCGACTGAGTGTCAAATCTGGGACCGAAAAAGGGAACTTATAATATTGTCCGGATCTCGACTAAGTGCCAAATCTGAGACTAGAAAAAGGGAACTTTTCTGATTGGCTGGATCACGACTGTGTGTCAAATCTAGGACAAAAAAAAAGAAACTTATCTGATTGTCTGGATCTTCACTGAGTGTCGAATCGAGGACAAAAAAGAGGGAACAATTATCTGATTGTCTGCATTTAGACTAAGTGTCGAATTTGGGACCAAAAAGGGAACATATCTGTTTGGCTAGATTTCGACTGACTGTCGAATCTGGGACCAAAAAAGAAGGAAAATTTTTTAAATTGTTTTAATTTCAACTAA
The DNA here is from genome assembly GCA_963555745.1 of Cardamine flexuosa. NCBI lineage: Eukaryota > Viridiplantae > Streptophyta > Magnoliopsida > Brassicales > Brassicaceae > Cardamine > Cardamine flexuosa. The sequence continues at coordinate 22,724,625 of OY743217.1, read as the reverse complement.
ATGTCGAATCTCGGACCTAAAAAGGGAACTTATCAGTTTGTCAAGATTTCAACTGAGTGTTGAATGCTAGACTAGAAAAAGAAAACTTATCTGTTTGTCCATATCTCGACTGAGTGTCAAATCTGGGACCCAAAAAGGGAACTAATAAGATTGTCCGGATCTCGACTGAGTGTCGAATCAGAGACTAGAAAAAGGGAACTTATCTGGTTGGCTGGATCTCGACTGAGTGTCAAATCTGGGACCAAAAAAATGGAACTTATCTGATTGTCTAGATTTCGACTAATTGTCGATTTCGACGGAGTGTCAAATCTCGGACCAAAAAAGAAGGAAAAATTATAAAATTGTCCGGATTTCAACTAAATGTCGAATCTCGGACCAAAAAAGGGAACTTATCTGTTTTTCAAGATTTCGACTAAGTGTCAAATCTGAGACTAAAAAAAGAGAACTTATCTAATTATCCGGATCTCGACTGTGTCGAATCTGGGACAAAAAAAAGGAACTTATCTGATTGTCCGGATCTGGACTGAGTGTGGAATCTGAGAATAGAAAAAGGGAAGTTACCTGATTGTCCTGATTTTGACTGTGTCGAATCTTATACTAGAAAAAGGGATCTTATCTGATTGTTTGGTTCTTGACTGAGTGTCGAATCTGAGACTAGAAGAAGGGAACTTATCTGTTTGTCAAAATTTTGACTAAATGTCGAATCTGAAACTTGAAAAAGAGAACTTATCTGATTGTCTTGATCTCGACTGAGTGTCAAATCTGAGACTAGAAAAAGGGAACTTATTTGAGTGTCCGGATCTCGACTGAGTGTCAAATCTGAGACTAGTAAAATGAAACTTATCTGATTGTCAGGATCTCGACTCAGTGTTGAATCTGAGACTAGAAAAAGGGAATTTATGTGATTGTCTGGATCTCGACTGAGTGTTGAATCTAGGACCAATAAAGAAAAATTTATCTGATTGTCCGAATTCCAACTACGTGTCGAATCTGAGGAAAAAAAAGAGAACTTATATGTTTGTCCATGACTCGACTGAGTGTCAAATTTGAGACAAAAAAACGGAACTTATCTCATTGTTCCAATCTCGACTGAGTGTCGAATATGGTACCAAAAAAATGAACTTATCTGATTGTCCACATCTCGACTGAGTCTCAAATCTGGTACCAAAAGGGGAACTTATCTGATTGTCTGGATCTGGAGTGAGTGTCGAATCTGAGACGAGAAAAAGGGAACTTATCTGATTGTCAGGATCTCCACTGTGTCGAATCTGGGACAAAAAAGGAACTTATCTCATTGTCCGGATCTTGACTGAGTGTTGACTATCAGACTAGAAAAAGGGATTTTATCTGATTATCTTGATTTTGACTGTGTCGAATCTGAGATTAGAAAAAAGGGAACTTATCTGATTGTCTGGATCTTGACTGAGTGTCAAATCTGAGACTAGAAAAAGGGAACTTATCTGATTGTCTGGATCTCCAGTGTGTCGAATCAGGGACAAAAAAGGAACTTATCTCACTGTCCGGATCCTGACTGAGTGTTGAATCTCCGACTAGAAAAAAGGGATTTTATCTGATTATCCCGATTTTGACTGTGTCAAATCTGAGATTAGAAAAAAGGGAACTTATCTGATTGTCTGGATCTTGACTGCGTTTCAAATCTGAGACTAGAAAAAGAGATCTTATTTGACTTCCCTGATCTCGACGGAGTGTCGAATCTGAGACTAGAAAAATGGAACATATCTGATTGTCCAGATTCTGACTAAGTTTCAAATCTGGGACTAAAAAAGAGGGAACAAATATCTGATTGTGAGGATTTCAACTAGGTGTCGAATCTGGGAGCAAAACAAAGAACTTATATGTTTGACCATGTCTCGACTAAGTGTCGAATCTGAGACTAAAAGGAACTTATCTCATTGTCTGGATCTTGACTGAGTGTCAAATCTGGGACCAAAAACTGGGAACTTATCTAATTGTCTAGATTTCGACTAAATGTCGAATATGAGACTAGAAAAAGAGAACTTATATAATTGCCGGTATCTCGACTGAGTGTCAAATCTGGGACAAAAAAGGGAACTTATAAGATTATCCAGATCTCGACTGAGTGTCGAATGTGAAACTAGAAAAAGGGAATTTATCTTATTGGCTGGATGTCGACAGAGTGTCAAATCTGGGGCAAAAAAAAAGAACTTATCTGATTGTCTGGATCTCGACTTAGTGTCAAATCTAGGACATAAAAGAGGGAACAATTATCTGATTGTCTAAAGTTCGACTAAGTGTCAAATCTGGGACCAAAAAAGGGAACATATCTGTTTGTCTAGATTTCGACTGAGGGTCGAATCTGGGACCAAAAAAGAAGGAAAATTATATAATTGTTCGGATTTCAACTAAATATCGAATCTGGGACCGAAAAAGGGAACTTATCTAATTGTCTAGATTTCGACTATATGTCGAATATGAGACTAAAAATAGAGAACTTATTTGTTTGTTCGTATCTCGACTAAGTGTCAAATCTGGGACCAAGAAAGAGAACTTATAAGATTGTCTAGATCTCAACACTTTGTCGAATCTGAGTCTAGAAAAAGGGAACTTATCTGAGTGGCTGAATCTCGACTGAGTGTCAAATCTGGGACCAAAAAAAGGAACTTATCTGATTTTCTGGATCTTGACTGAGTGTCGAATCTAGGACAATAAAGAGGGAACAATTATCTGATTGTCTGGATTTCGACTAAGTGTTGAATCGGGGACCAAAAAGGAACATATCCGTTTGTCTAGATTTCGACTGAATGTCGAATCTGGGACCAAAAAAGAAGGAAAAACTATAAAAATGTCCGGATTTCAATTAAATGTCAAATCTCGGACCATAAAAATGGAACTTATCTGTTTGTCAAGATTTCGACTAAGTGTCGAATCTGAGACTAAAAAAAGAGAACGTATCTGTTTGTCCGTATCTCGAGTGAGTGTAAAATCTGGGACAAGAAAAAGGGAACTTATTTGAGTGTCCAGATCTCGACTGAGCATCAAATCTGAGACTAGTAAAATGAAACTTATCTGATTGTCAGGATCTCGACTGAGTGTTGAATCTGAGACTAGAAAAAGGGAATTTATGTGATTGTCTGGATCTCGACTGAGTGTCGAATCTAGGACCAATAATGAAGAATTGATCTGATTGTCCGGATTCCAACTAGGTGTCGAATATGAGGAAAAAAAAGAGAACTTATATTTTTGTCCATGACTCAACTGAGTGTCTAATCTGAGGCAAAAAAAACGGAACTTATCTCATTGTTCCAATCTCGACTGAGTGTCGAATATGGGACCAAAAAAATGAACTTATCTGATTGTCCACATCTCGACTGAGTCTCAAATCTGGGACCAAAAAAGGGAACTTATCTGATTGTCTGGATCTGGAGTGAGTGTCGAATCTGAGACAAGAAAAAAGGAACTTATCTGATTGTCAGGATCTCGACCGTGTCGAATCTGGGACAAAAAAGGAACTTATCTGATTGTCCGGATCTTGACTGAGTGTTGAATCTCAGATTAGAAAAAGGGATTTTATCTGATTATCCTGATTTTGACTGTGTCGAATCTGAGATTAGAAAAAAGGAAACTTATCTGATTCTCTTGATCTCGACTGAGTGTCAAATCTGAGACTAGAAAAAGGGAACTTATTTGACTTTCCTGATCTCGACTGAGTGTCGAATCAGAGACTAGAAAAATGAAACTTATCTGATTGTCCAGATTCCGACTAAGTGTCAAATCTGGGACAAAAAAAGAGGGAACAAATATCTGATTGTGAGGATTTCAACTAAGTGTCGAATCTGGGAGCAAAACAATGAACTTATATGTTTGACCATGTCACGACTAAGTGTCGAATCTGAGACTAGAAAACGGGAACTTATCTCACTTTCCGGATCTTGACTGAGTGTCGAATCTAGGACCAAAAAAAGGGAACTTATCTAATTGTCTAGATTTTGACTAAATGTCGAATATGAGACTAGAAAAAAGAACTTATCTGTTTGTGCGTATCTCGACTGAGTTTCAAATCTGGGACCAAAAAAGGGAACTTATAAGATTGTCCGGATCTCGACAGAGTGTCGAATCTGAGACTAGAAAATGGGAATTTATCTGATTGTCTGGATCTCGACTGAGTGTCAAATCTAGGACAAAAAAAAAGAACTTATCTGATTGTCTGGATCTCGACTGAGTGTCAAATCTAGGACAAAAAAAAAGAACTTATCTGATTGTCTGGATCTCGACTGAGTGTCAAATCTAGGACTAAAAAGAGGGAACAATTATCTGATTGTCTAGATTTTGACTAAGTGTTGAATCGGGGACCAAAAAAGGAACATATCTGTTTGTGTAGATTTCGACTGAGGGTCGAATCTGGGACCAAAAAAGGGAACTTATCTAACTGTCTAGATTTCGACTAAATGTCGAATATGAGACTAGAAGAAGAGAACTTATATGTTTGTCCGTATCTCGACTGAGTGTCAAATGTGGGACAAAAAAAGGGAACTTATAAGATTGGCTAGATCTCGACTGTGTGTTGAATCTGAGACAAGAAAAAGGGAACTTATCTGATTGGCTGGATCTCGACTGAGTGTCAAATCTGGGACAAAAAGAAAAGGAACTAATCTGATTGTGTGGATCTTGATTAAGTGTCGAATCTAGGACAATAAAGAGGGAACAATTATCTGATTGTCTGGATTTGGACTAAGTGTCAAATCTGGGCCCAAAAAAGGGACCATATCTGTTTGTCTTGATTTCGACTGAGGGTCGAATCAGGGATAAAAAAAGAAGGAAAAATTATAAAATTTTCTGGATTTGAATTAAATGTTAAAAAAAGAGAACTTATCTGTTTGACCGTATCTCGACTGAGTGTGTAATCTGAGACTAGAAAAAGGGAACTTATTTGAGGGTCCGGATCTCGACTGAGTATCAAATCTGAGACTAGTAATATGAAATTTATCTGATTGTTAGGATCTCGACTGAGTTTTGAAACTGAGACTAGAAAAAGGGAATTTATCTGGTTGTCTGGATCTCGACTAAGTGTCGGATCTTGGACCAAAAAAGAAGAATTTATCTGATTGTCCAGATTCCGAATAGGTGTCGAATATGAGAGAAAAAAAGAGAACTTAAATGTTTGTCCATGTCTCGACTGAGTGTCAAATCTAAAAAAAATAAATTGGAACTTATCTGATTGTCCCAATCTCGACTGAGTGTCGAATATGGGACCAAATAAATGAAGTTATCTTATAGTCCAGATCTACACTGAGTGTCAAATCTGGGACCAAAAAAAAGGGAACTTTTCTGATTTTCTGGATCTCGACTAAGTGTCGAATCTGACACGAGAAAAAAGGAACTTATATGATTATCTGGATCTTGACTAAGTGTCAAATCTAGGACAATAAAGAGGGAACAATTATCTGATTGTCTGGATTTCGACTAAGTGTCGAATCTGGGACCAAAAAAAGGAACATATCCGTTTGTCTGATTTCGACTGAATGTTGAATCTCAGACCAAAAAAGAAGGAAAAATTATAAAATTGTCCGGATTTCAATTAAATGTCGAATCTCGGACCAAAAAAGGGAACTTATCTGTTTGTCAAGATTTCGACTAAGTGTCGAATCGGAGATTAAAAAATGAGAACTTATCTAATAATCCGGATCTCGACTGTGTCAAATCTGGGAAAAAAAAGGAACATATTTGATTGTCCGGATCTCGACTGAGTGTTGAATCTGAGACTAGAAAAAGAGATTTTATCTTATTATCCTGATGTTGATTGTGTCAAATCTGAGATTAGAAATAGGGAACTTATCTGATTATCTGGATCTCGACGGAATGTCAAATCTGAGATTTGAAAAAGGGAATATATCTGATTTTCCTGATCTCGACTAAGTGTCGAATCTGAGATTAGAAAAATGGAACTTATCTGATTGTCCAGATTCCGACTGAGTGTAAAATCTGAGACCAAAAAAGAGGGAACAAATATCTGATTGTGAGGATTTCAACTAAGTGTCGAATCTGGGAGCAAAACAAAGAACTTATATGTTTGACAATGTCTCGACTGAGTGTCGAATCTGAGACTACAAAAGGGAACTTATCTCATTGTCCGAATCTTGACTGAGTGTTAAATCTGGGACCAAAAAAAGGAAACTTATCTAATTGTCTAGATTTCGACAAAATGTCGAATAAGAGTCTAGAAAAAGAGAACTTATCTGTTTGTTCGTATCTCGACTGAGTGTCAAATCTGGGACCAAAAAAGGGAACTTATAAGATTGTCTGGATCTCTACTGAGTGTCAAATCTAAGGCTAGAAAAAGGGAATTTATCTGACTGGCTGGATCTCGATTGAGTGTCAAATCTGGGACATAAAAAAGGAACTTATCTTATTGTCCAAATCTCAACTAAGTGTCGAATCTAGGACAAAAAAGAAGGAACAATTGTCTGATTGTCTGGATTTCGACTAAGTGTCGAATCTGGGACCAAAATAGGGAAAATATCTGTTTGTCTAGATTTCGACTGAGTGTCGAATCTGGGACCAAAAAAGAAGGAAAACTTATAAAATTGTCTGGATTTCAACTAAATGTCGAATCTGGGACCAAAAAAGGGAACTTATCTGTTTGTCAAGATTTCGACTATATGTCGAATCTAAGACTAGAATAAGAGAACTTATCTTTTTGTCTGATCTCGACTAGGTGTCAAATCTGGGATCCAAAAAGAGAACTTATAAGATTGTCCCGATCTCGACTGTGTGTCAAATCTGAGACTAGAAAAAGGGAACTTATCTGATTGGCTGGACCTCGACTGAGTGCCAAATCTGGGAAAAAAAAAAGGAACTTATCTGATTGTCAGGATCTCGACCGTGTCGAATCTGGGACAAAAAAGGAACTTATCTGATTGTCCGGATCTTGACTGAGTGTTGAATCTCAGACTAGAAAAAGGGATTTTATCTGATTATCCTGATTTTGACTGTAACGAATCAGAGATTAGAAAAATGGAAACATATCTGATTGTCTTGATCTCGACTGAGTGTCAAATCTGAGACTAGAAAAAGGGAACTTATTTGACTTTCCTGATCTCGACTGAGTGTCGAATCTGAGCCTAGAAAAATGAAACTTATCTGATTGTCCAGATTCCGACTAAGTGTCAAATCTGGGACAAAAAAAGAGGGAACAAATATCTGATTGTGAGGATTTCAACTAAGTGTCGAATCTGGGAGCAAAACAATGAACTTATATGTTTGACCATGTCACGACTAAGTGTCGAATCTGAGACTAGAAAACGGGAACTTATCTCACTTTCCGGATCTTGACTGAGTGTCGAATCTAGGACCAAAAAAAGGGAACTTATCTAATTGTCTAGATTTTGACTAAATGTCGAATATGAGACTAGAAAAAAGAACTTATCTGTTTGTGCGTATCTCGACTGAGTTTCAAATCTGGGACCAAAAAAGGGAACTTATAAGATTGTCCGGATCTCGACAGAGTGTCGAATCTGAGACTAGAAAATGGGAATTTATCTGATTGTCTGGATCTCGACTGAGTGTCAAATCTAGGACAAAAAAAAAGAACTTATCTGATTGTCTGGATCTCGACTGAGTGTCAAATCTAGGACAAAAAAAAAGAACTTATCTGATTGTCTGGATCTCGACTGAGTGTCAAATCTAGGACTAAAAAGAGGGAACAATTATCTGATTGTCTAGATTTTGACTAAGTGTTGAATCGGGGACCAAAAAAGGAACATATCTGTTTGTGTAGATTTCGACTGAGGGTCGAATCTGGGACCAAAAAAGGGAACTTATCTAACTGTCTAGATTTCGACTAAATGTCGAATATGAGACTAGAAGAAGAGAACTTATATGTTTGTCCGTATCTCGACTGAGTGTCAAATGTGGGACAAAAAAAGGGAACTTATAAGATTGGCTAGATCTCGACTGTGTGTTGAATCTGAGACAAGAAAAAGGGAACTTATCTGATTGGCTGGATCTCGACTGAGTGTCAAATCTGGGACAAAAAGAAAAGGAACTAATCTGATTGTGTGGATCTTGATTAAGTGTCGAATCTAGGACAATAAAGAGGGAACAATTATCTGATTGTCTGGATTTGGACTAAGTGTCAAATCTGGGCCCAAAAAAGGGACCATATCTGTTTGTCTTGATTTCGACTGAGGGTCGAATCAGGGATAAAAAAAGAAGGAAAAATTATAAAATTTTCTGGATTTGAATTAAATGTTAAAAAAAGAGAACTTATCTGTTTGACCGTATCTCGACTGAGTGTGTAATCTGAGACTAGAAAAAGGGAACTTATTTGAGGGTCCGGATCTCGACTGAGTATCAAATCTGAGACTAGTAATATGAAATTTATCTGATTGTTAGGATCTCGACTGAGTTTTGAAACTGAGACTAGAAAAAGGGAATTTATCTGGTTGTCTGGATCTCGACTAAGTGTCGGATCTTGGACCAAAAAAGAAGAATTTATCTGATTGTCCAGATTCCGAATAGGTGTCGAATATGAGAGAAAAAAAGAGAACTTAAATGTTTGTCCATGTCTCGACTGAGTGTCAAATCTAAAAAAAATAAATTGGAACTTATCTGATTGTCCCAATCTCGACTGAGTGTCGAATATGGGACCAAATAAATGAAGTTATCTTATAGTCCAGATCTACACTGAGTGTCAAATCTGGGACCAAAAAAAAGGGAACTTTTCTGATTTTCTGGATCTCGACTAAGTGTCGAATCTGACACGAGAAAAAAGGAACTTATATGATTATCTGGATCTTGACTAAGTGTCAAATCTAGGACAATAAAGAGGGAACAATTATCTGATTGTCTGGATTTCGACTAAGTGTCGAATCTGGGACCAAAAAAAGGAACATATCCGTTTGTCTGATTTCGACTGAATGTTGAATCTCAGACCAAAAAAGAAGGAAAAATTATAAAATTGTCCGGATTTCAATTAAATGTCGAATCTCGGACCAAAAAAGGGAACTTATCTGTTTGTCAAGATTTCGACTAAGTGTCGAATCGGAGATTAAAAAATGAGAACTTATCTAATAATCCGGATCTCGACTGTGTCAAATCTGGGAAAAAAAAGGAACATATTTGATTGTCCGGATCTCGACTGAGTGTTGAATCTGAGACTAGAAAAAGAGATTTTATCTTATTATCCTGATGTTGATTGTGTCAAATCTGAGATTAGAAATAGGGAACTTATCTGATTATCTGGATCTCGACGGAATGTCAAATCTGAGATTTGAAAAAGGGAATATATCTGATTTTCCTGATCTCGACTAAGTGTCGAATCTGAGACTAGAAAAATGGAACTTATCTGATTGTCCAGATTCCGACTGAGTGTAAAATCTGAGACCAAAAAAGAGGGAACAAATATCTGATTGTGAGGATTTCAACTAAGTGTCGAATCTGGGAGCAAAACAAAGAACTTATATGTTTGACAATGTCTCGACTGAGTGTCGAATCTGAGACTACAAAAGGGAACTTATCTCATTGTCCGAATCTTGACTGAGTGTTAAATCTGGGACCAAAAAAAGGAAACTTATCTAATTGTCTAGATTTCGACAAAATGTCGAATAAGAGTCTAGAAAAAGAGAACTTATCTGTTTGTTCGTATCTCGACTGAGTGTCAAATCTGGGACCAAAAAAGGGAACTTATAAGATTGTCTGGATCTCTACTGAGTGTCAAATCTAAGGCTAGAAAAAGGGAATTTATCTGACTGGCTGGATCTCGATTGAGTGTCAAATCTGGGACATAAAAAAGGAACTTATCTTATTGTCCAAATCTCAACTAAGTGTCGAATCTAGGACAAAAAAGAAGGAACAATTGTCTGATTGTCTGGATTTCGACTAAGTGTCGAATCTGGGACCAAAATAGGGAAAATATCTGTTTGTCTAGATTTCGACTGAGTGTCGAATCTGGGACCAAAAAAGAAGGAAAACTTATAAAATTGTCTGGATTTCAACTAAATGTCGAATCTGGGACCAAAAAAGGGAACTTATCTGTTTGTCAAGATTTCGACTATATGTCGAATCTAAGACTAGAATAAGAGAACTTATCTTTTTGTCTGATCTCGACTAGGTGTCAAATCTGGGATCCAAAAAGAGAACTTATAAGATTGTCCCGATCTCGACTGTGTGTCAAATCTGAGACTAGAAAAAGGGAACTTATCTGATTGGCTGGACCTCGACTGAGTGCCAAATCTGGGAAAAAAAAAAGGAACTTATCTGATTGTCAGGATCTCGACCGTGTCGAATCTGGGACAAAAAAGGAACTTATCTGATTGTCCGGATCTTGACTGAGTGTTGAATCTCAGACTAGAAAAAGGGATTTTATCTGATTATCCTGATTTTGACTGTAACGAATCAGAGATTAGAAAAATGGAAACATATCTGATTGTCTTGATCTCGACTGAGTGTCAAATCTGAGACTAGAAAAAGGGAACTTATTTGACTTTCCTGATCTCGACTGAGTGTCGAATCTGAGCCTAGAAAAATGAAACTTATCTGATTGTCCAGATTCAGACTAAGTGTCAAATCTGGGACCAAAAAAGAGGGAACAAATATCTGATTGTGAGGATTTCAACTAAGTGTCGAATCTGGGAGCAAAACAAAGAACTTATATGTTTGACCATGTCTCGACTAAGTGTCGAATCTGAGACTAGAAAACAGGAACTTATCTCACTGTCCGGATCTTGACTGAGTGTCGAATCTGGGACCAAAAAAAGGGAACTTATCTAATTGTCTAGATTTCGACAAAATGTCGAATATGAGACTAGAAAAAAGAACTTATCTGTTTGTGCGTATCTCGACTGAGTTTCAATCTGGGACCAAAAAAAGGAACTTACAAGATTGTCCGAATCTCGACTGAGTGTCGAATCTGAGACTAGAAAATGGAAATTTATCTGATTGTCTGGATCTCGACTGAGTGGCAAATCTGGGACAAAAAAAAAGAACTTATCTGATTGTCTGGATCTCGACTGAGTGTCAAATCTAGGACAAAAAAGAGGGAACAATTATCTGATTGTCTTGATTTCGACTAAGTGTCAAATCTGGGACCAAAAAAGGGAACATATCTGTTTGTGTAGATTTCGACTGAGGGTCGAATCTGGGACCAAAAAGAAAGAAAAATTATAAAATTTTCCGGATTTCAATTAAATGTTAAAAAAAGAGAATTTATCTATTTGACCGTATCTCGACTGAGTGTGTAATCTGAGACTAGAAAAAGGGAACTTATTTGAGGGTCCGGATCTCGACTGAGTGTCAAATCTGAGACTAGTAATATGAAATTTATCTGATTGTTAGGATCTCGACTGAGTGTTGAAACTGAGACTAGAAAAAGGGAATTTATCTGGTTGTCTGGATCTCGACTAAGTGTCGGATCTTGGACCAAAAAAGAAGAATTTAACTGATTGTCCAGATTCCGAATAGGTGTCGAATATGAGAGAAAAAAAGAGAACTTAAATGTTTGTCCATGTCTCGACTGAGTGTCATATCTAAAAAAAATAAATTTGAACTTATCTCTTTGTCCCAATCTCGACTGAGTGTCGAATATGGGACCAAATAAATGAACTTATCTTATAGTGCAGATCTACACTGAGTGTCAAATCTGGGACCAAAAAAAGGGAACTTATCTGATTGTCTGGATCTCGACTAAGTGTCGAATCTGACACGAGAAAAAAGAAACTTATATGATTGTCTGGATCTTGACTAAGTGTCAAATCTAGGACAATAAAGAGGGAACAATTATATGATTGTCTGGATTTCGACTAAGTGTCGAATCTGGGACCAAAAAAGGGAACATATCCGTTTGTCTGATTTCGACTGAATGTTGAATCTCAGACCAAAAAAGAAGGAAAAATTATAAAATTGTTTGGATTTCAATTAAATGTCGAATCTCGGACCAAAAAAAGGGAACTTATCTGATTGTCAAGATTTCGACTAAGTGTCGAATCAGAGATTAAAAAATGGGAACTTATCTAATAATCCGGATCTCGACTGTGTCAAATCTGGGAAAAAAAGGAACATATTTGATTGTCTGGATCTCGACTGAGTGTTGAATCTGAGACTAGAAAAATGGATTTTATCTTATTATCTTGATGTTGATTGTGTCAAATCTGAGATTAGAAATAGGGAACTTATCTGATTATCTGGATCTCGACCGAATGTCAAACCTGAGACTTGAAAAAGCGAATTTATCTGATTTTCCGGATCTCGACTTAGTGTCGAATCTGAGACTAGGAAAATGGAACTTATCTGATTGTCCAGATTCCGACTGAGTGTAAAATCTGAGACCAAAAAAGAGGGAACAAATATCTGATTGTGAGGATTTCAACTAAGTGTCGAATCTGGGATCTTGACTAAATGTCGAATCTAGGACAATAAAGAGGGAACAATTAACTGATTGGCTGGATTTGGACTAAGTGTCAAATCTGGGCCCAAAAAAGTGCACATATCTGTTTGTCTTGATTTCGACTGAGGGTCGAATCTGGGACAAAAAAAGAAAGAAAAATTATAAAATTTTCCGGATTTCAATTAAATGTTAAAAAAAGAGAATTTATCTATTTGACCGTATCTCGACTGAGTGTGTAATCTGAGACTAGAAAAAGGGAACTTATTTGAGGGTCCGGATCTCGACTGAGTGTCAAATCTGAGACTAGTAATATGAAATTTATCTGATTGTTAGGATCTCGACTGAGTGTTGAAACTGAGACTAGAAAAAGGGAATTTATCTGGTTGTCTGGATCTCGACTAAGTGTCGGATCTTGGACCAAAAAAGAAGAATTTATCTGATTGTCCAGATTCCGAATAGGTGTCGAATATGAGAGAAAAAAAGAGAACTTAAATGTTTGTCCATGTCTCGACTGAGTGTCATATCTAAAAAAATAAATTTGAACTTATCTCATTGTCCCAATCTCGACTGAGTGTCGAATATGGGACCAAATAATTGAACTTATCTTATAGTCCAGATCTACACTGAGTGTCAAATCTGGGACCAAAAAAAGGGAACTTATCTGATTGTCTGGATCTCGACTAAGTGTCGAATCTGACACGAGAAAAAAGGAACTTATATGATTGTCTGGATCTTGACTAAGTGTCAAATCTAGGACAATAAAGAGGGAACAATTATCTGATTGTCTGGATTTCGACTAAGTGTCGAATCTGGGACCAAAAAAGGGAACATATCCGTTTGTCTGATTTTGACTGAATGTTGAATCTCAGACCAAAAAAGAAGGAAAAATTATAAAATTGTCCGGATTTCAATTAAATGTCGAATCTCGGACCAAAAAAGGGAACTTATCTGTTTGTCAAGATTTCGACTAAGTGTCGAATCTGAGATTAAATAAAGGGAACTTATCTAATAATCCGGATCTCGACTGTGTCAAATCTGGGAAAAAAAGGAACATATTTGATTGTCCGGATCTCGACTGAGTGTTGAATCTGAGACTAGAAAAGGGATTTTATCTTATTATCCTGATGTTGATTGTGTCAAATCTGAGATTAGGAATAGGGAACTTATCTGATTATCCGGATCTCGACTGAATGTCAAATCTGAGACTTGAAAAAGCGAATTTATCTGATTTTCCGGATCTCGACTTAGTGTCGAATCTGAGACTAGAAAAATCGAACTTATCTGATTGTTCAGATTCCGACTGAGTGTAAAATCTGAGACCAAAAAAGAGGGAACAAATATCTGATTGTGAGGATTTCAACTAAGTGTCGAATCTGGGAGCTAAACAAAGAACTTATATGTTTGACAAAGTCTCGACTGAGTGTCGAATCTGAGACTACAAAAGGGAACTTATCTCATTGTCCGGATCTTGACTGAGTGTTAAATCTGGGACCAAAAAAAGGAAACTTATCTAATTGTCTAGATTTCGACAAAATGTCGAATAAGAGACTAGAAAAAGAGAACTTATCTCTTTGTTCGTATCTCGATTGAGTGTCAAATCTAGGACCAAAAAAGGGAACTTATAAGATTGTCCGGATCTCTACTGAGTGTCGAATCTAAGACTACAAAAAGGGAATTTATCTGATTGGTTGGATCTCGACTGAGTGTCAAATCTGGGACCGAAAAAAGGAACTTATCTTATTGTCAAAATCTCAACTAAGTGTCGAATCTAGGACAAAAAAGAAGGAACAATTTTCTGATTGTCTGGATTTCGACTAAGTGTCGAATCATGGACCAAAATAGGGATAATATCTGTTTGTCTAGATTTTGACTGAGTGTCGAATCTGGGACCAAAAAAGAAGGAAAACTTATAAAATTTTCTGGATTTCAACTAAATGTCGAATCTGGGACCAAAAAAGGGAACATATCTGTTTGTCAAGATTTCGACTATATGTCGAATCTGAGACTAGAATAAGAGAACTTATCTTTTTGTCTGATCTCGACTAGGTGTCAAATATGGGACCCAAAAAGAGAACTTATAAGAATGTCCCGATCTCGACTGTGTGTCGAATCTGTGACTAGAAAAAGGGAACTTATCTGATTGGCTGGATCACGACTGAGTGCCAAATCTGGGACAAAAAAAGGAACTTATCTGATTGTCAGGATCTCGACCGTGTCGAATCTGGGACAAAAAAGGATCTTATCTGATTGTCTGGATCTTGACTGAGTGTTGAATCTCAGACTAGAAAAAGGGATTTTATCTGATTATCCCGATTTTGACTGTGTCGAATCTGTGATTAGAAAAAAGGAAACATATCTGATTATCTTGATCTCGACTGAGTGTCAAATCTGAGACTAGAAAAACGGAACTTATTTGACTTTCTTGATCTCGACTGAGTGTCGAATCTGAGACTAGAAAAATGAAACTTATTAGATTGTCCAGATTCCGACTACGTGTCAAATCTGGGACCAAAAAAGAGGGAACAAATATCTGATTGTGAGGATTTCAACTAAGTGTCAAATCTGGGAGCAAAACAAAGAACTTATATGTTTGACCATGTCTCGACTATGTGTCGAATCTGAGACTAGAAACGGGAACTTATCTCACTTTCCGGATCTGGACTGAGTGTTGAATCTGGGACCAAAAAAAGGGAACTTATCTAATTGTCTTGATTTCGACTAAATGTCGAATATGAGACTAGAAAAAAAGAACTTATCTGTTTGTGCGTATCTCGACTGAGTTTCAAATCTGGGACCAAAAATGGGAACTTATAAGATTGTCCGGATCTCGACTGAGTGTCGAATCTGAGACTAGAAAATGGAAATTTATCTGATTGTCTTGATCTCGACTGAGTGTCAAATCTGGGACAAAAATATAGAACTTATCTGATTGTCTGGATCTCGACTGAGTGTCAAATCTAGGACAAAAAAGAGGGAACAATTTTCTGATTGTCTAGATTTCGACTAAGTGTCAAATCTGGGACCAAAAAAGGGAACATATCTGTTTGTGTAGATTTCGACTGAGGGTTGAATCTGGGACCAAAAAAGAAGGAAAAATTATAAAATTGTTCGGATTTCAACTAAATGTCGAATCTGGGACCAAAAAAGGGAACTTATCTAATTGTCTAGATTTCGACTAAATGTCGAATATGAGACTAGAAAAAGAGAACTTATATGTTTGTCCGTATCTCGACTGAGTGTCAAATCTGGGACAAAAAAAAGGGAACTTATAAGATTGCCTAGATCTCGACTGTGTGTCAAATCTGAGACAAGAAAAAGGGAACTTATCTGATTGGCTGGATCTCGACTGAGTGTCAAATCTGGGACAAAAAGAAAAGGAACTTTTCTGATTGTCTGGATCTTGACTAAGTGTCGAATCTAGGACAATAAAGAGGGAACAATTATCTGATTGTCTGGATTTCGACTAAGTGTCAAATCTGGGCCCAAAAAAGGGAACAATTATCTGTTTGTCTTGATTTCGACTGAGGGTCGAATCTGGGACAAAAATAGAAGGAAAAATTATAAAATTTTCCGGATTTCAATTAAATGTTAAAAAAAAGAGAACTTATCTGTTTGTCCGTATCTCGACTGAGTGTCTAATCTGAGACTAGAAAAAGAGAACTTATTTGAGGGTCCGGATCTCGACTGAGTGTCAAATCTGAGACTAGTAATATGAAATTTATCTGATTGTTAGGATCTCGACTAAGTGTTTAAACTGAGACTAGAAAAAGGGAATTTATCTGGTTGTCTGGATCTCGACTAAGTGTCGGATCTTGGACCAAAAAAGAAGAATTTATCTGATTGTCCAGATTCCGAATAGGTGTCGAATATGAGAGAAAATAAGAGAACTTAAATGTTAGTCCATGTCTCGACTGAGTGTCATATCTAAAAGAAATAAATTGGAACTTATCTGATTGTCCCATTCTCGACTGAGTGTCGAATATGGGACCAAATAAATGAACTTATCTTATAGTCCAGATCTACACCGAGTGTCAAATCTGGGTCCAAAAAAAGGGAACTTATCTGATTGTCTGGATCTCGACTAAGTGTCGAATCTGACACGAGAAAAAAGGAACTTATATGATTGTCTGGATCTTGACTAAGTGTCAAATCTAGGACAATAAAGAGGGAACAATTATCTGATTGTCTGGATTTCGACTAAGTGTCGAATCTGGGACCAAAAAAGGGAACATATCCGTTTGTCTGATTTTGACTGAATGTTGAATCTCAGACCAAAAAAGAAGGAAAAATTATAAAATTGTCCGGATTTCAATTAAATGTCGAATCTCGGACCAAAAAAGGGAACTTATCTGTTTGTCAAGATTTCGACTAAGTGTCGAATCTGAGATTAAAAAAAGGGAACATATCTGATTGTCTGGATCTCGACTGAGTGTCAAATCTAGGACAAAAAAGAGGGAACAATTATCTGATTGTCTGGATCTTGACTAAGTGTCGAATCTAGGACAATAAAGAGGGAACAATTAACTGGTTGGCTGGATTTGGACTAAGTGTCAAATCTGGGCCCAAAAAAGTGAACATATCTGTTTGTCTTGATTTCGACTGAGGGCCGAATCTGGGAAAAAAAATGAAGGAAAAATTATAAAATTTTCCGGATTTCAATTAAATGTTAAAAAAAAAGAATTTATCTGTTTGACCGTATCTCGACTGAGTGTGTAATCTGAGACTAGAAAGAGGGAACTTATTTGAGGGTCCGGATCTCGACTGAGTGTCAAATCTGAGAATAGTAATATGAAATTTATCTGATTGTTAGGATCTCGACTGAGTGTTGAAACTGAGACTAGAAAAAGGGAATTTATCTGGTTGTCTGGATCTCGACTAAGTGTCGGATCTTGGACCAAAAAAGAAGAATTTATCTGATTGTCCAGATTCCGAATAGGTGTCGAATATGAGTGAAAAAAGAGAACTTAAATGTTTGTCCATGTCTCGACTGAGTGTCATATCTAAAAAAAAAAAATTGGAACTTATCTGATTGTCCCAATCTCGACTGAGTGTCGAATATGGGACCAAATAAATGAACTTATCTTATAGTGCAGATCTACACTGAGTGTCAAATCTGGGACCAAAAAAAGGGAACTTATCTGATTGTCTGGATCTCGACTAAGTGTCGAATCTGACACGAGAAAAAAGGAACTTATATGATTGTCTGGATCTTGACTAAGTGTCAAATCTAGGACAATAAAGAGGGAACAATTATCTGATTGTCTGGATTTCGACTAAGTGTCGAATCTGGGACCAAAAAAGGGAACATATCCGTTTGTCTGATTTCGACTGAATGTTGAATCTCAGACCAAAAAAGAAGGAAAAATTATAAAATTGTCCGGATTTCAATTAAATGTCGAATCTCGGACCAAAAAAGGGAACTTATCTGTTTGTCAAGATTTCGACTAAGTGTCGAATCTGAGATTAAAAAAAGGGAACATATCTGATTGTCTGGATCTCGACTGAGTGTCAAATCTAGGACAAAAAAGAGGGAACAATTATCTGATTGTCTAGATTTCGACTAAGTGTCAAATCTGGGACCAAAAAAGGGAACATATCTGTTTGTGTAGATTTTGACTGAGGGTCGAATCTGGGACCAAAAAAGAAGGAAAAATTATAAAATTGTTCGGATTTCAACTAAATGTCGAATCTGGGACCAAAAAAGGGAACTTATCTAACTGTCTAGATTTCGACTAAATGTCGAATATGAGACTAGAAAAAGAGAACTTATATGTTTGTCCGTATCTCGACTGAGTGTCAAATCTGGGACAAAAAAAGGGAACTTATAAGATTGTCTAGATCTCGACTGTGTGTCGAATCTGAGACAAGAAAAAGGGAACTTATCTGATTGGCTGGATCTCGACTGAGTGTCAAATCTGGGACAAAAAGAAAAGGAACTTTTCTGATTGTCTGGATCTTGACTAAGTGTCGAGTCTAGGACAATAAAGAGGGAACAATTATCTGATTGTCTGGATTTCGACTAAGTGTCAAATCTGGGCCCAAAAAAGGGAACATATCTGTTTGTCTTGTTTTCGATCGAGGGTCGAATCTGGGACAAAAATAGAAGGAAAAATTATAAAATTTTCCGGATTTCAATTAAATGTTAAAAAAAGAGAACTTATCTGTTTGTCCGTATCTCGACTGAGTGTCTAATCTGAGACTAGAAAAAGAGAACTTATTTGAGGGTCCGGATCTCGACTGAGTGTCAAATTTGAGACTAGTAATATGAAAGTTATCTGATTGTTAGGATCTCGACTGAGTGTTGAAACTGAGACTAGAAAAAGGGAATTTATCTGGTTGTCTGGATCTCGACTAAGTGTCGAATCTTGGACCAATAAAGAAGAATTTATCTGATTGTCCTGATTTCGAATAGGTGTCGAATATGAGAGAAAAAAAGAGAACTTAAATGTTTGTCCATGTCTCGACTGAGTGTCAAATCTAAAAAAAATAAATTTGAACTTATCTCATTGTCCCAATCTCGACTGAGTGTCGAATATGGGACCAAATAAATGAACTTATCTTATAGTCCAGATCTACACTGAGTGTCAAATCTGGGACCAAAAAAAAGGAACTTATCAGATTGTCAGGATCTCGACCGTGTCGAATCTGGGACAAAAAAGGATCTTATCTGATTGTCCGGATCTTGACTGAGTGTTGAATCTCAGACTAGAAAAAGGGATTTTATCTGATTATCCTGATTTTGACTGTGTCGAATCTGAGACTAGAAAAAGGAAACATATCTGATTGTCTTGATCTCGACTGAGTGTCAAATCTGAGACTAGAAAAAGGGAACTTATTTGACTTTCTTGATCTCGACTGAGTGTCGAATCTGAGACTAGAAAAATGAAACTTATTTGATTGTCCAGATTCTGACTAAGTGTCAAATCTGGGACCAAAAAAGAGGGAACAAATATCTGATTGTGAGGATTTCAACTAAGTGTCAAATCTGGGAGCAAAACAAAGAACTTATATGTTTGACCATGTCTCGACTAAGTGTCGAATATGAGACTAGAAAACGGGAACTTATCTCACTTTGCGGATCTTGACTGAGTGTCGAATCTGGGACCAAAAAAAGGGAACTTATCTAATTGTTTAGATTTCGACAAAATGTCGAATATGAGACTAGAAAAAAAGAACTTATCTGTTTGTGCGTATCTCGACTGAGTTTCAAATCTGGGACCAAAAATGGAAACTTATAAGATTGTCCGGATCTCGACTGAGTGTCGAATCTGAGACTAGAAAATGGAAATTTATCTGATTGTCTTGATCTCGACTGAGTGTCAAATCTGGGACAAAAAAATAGAACTTATCTGATTGTCTGGATCTCGACTGAGTGTCAAATCTAGGACAAAAAAGAGGGAACAATTTTCTGATTGTCTTGATTTCGACTAAGTGTAATATCTGGGACCAAAAAAGGGAACATATCTGTTTGTGTAGATTTCGACTGAGGGTCGAATCTGGGACCAAAAAAGAAGGAAAAATTATAAAATTGTTCGGATTTCAACTGAATGTCGAATCTGGGACCAAAAAAGGGAACTTATCTAACTGTCTAGATTTCGACTAAATGTCGAATATGAGACTAGAAAAAGAGAACTTATATGTTTGTCTGTATCTCGACTGAGTGTCAAATCTGGGACAAAATAAGGGAACTTATAAGATTGTCTAGATCTCGACTGTGTGTCAAATCTGAGACAAGAAAAAGGGAACTTATCTGATTGGCTGGATCTCGACTGAGTGTCAAATCTGGGACAAAAAGAAAAGGAACTTTTCTGATTGTCTGGATCTTGACTAAATGTCGAATCTAGGACAATAAAGAGGGAACAATTAACTGATTGGCTGGATTTGGACTAAGTGTCAAATCTGGGCCCAAAAAAGTGCACATATCTGTTTGTCTTGATTTCGACTGAGGGTCGAATCTGGGACAAAAAAAGAAAGAAAAATTATAAAATTTTCCGGATTTCAATTAAATGTTAAAAAAAGAGAATTTATCTATTTGACCGTATCTCGACTGAGTGTGTAATCTGAGACTAGAAAAAGGGAACTTATTTGAGGGTCCGGATCTCGACTGAGTGTCAAATCTGAGACTAGTAATATGAAATTTATCTGATTGTTAGGATCTCGACTGAGTGTTGAAACTGAGACTAGAAAAAGTGAATTTATCTGGTTGTCTGGATCTCGACTAAGTGTCGGATCTTGGACCAAAAAAGAAGAATTTATCTGATTGTCCAGATTCCGAATAGGTGTCGAATATGAGAGAAAAAAAGAGAACTTAAATGTTTGTCCATGTCTCGACTGAGTGTCATATCTAAAAAAATAAATTTGAACTTATCTCATTGTCCCAATCTCGACTGAGTGTCGAATATGGGACCAAATAATTGAACTTATCTTATAGTCCAGATCTACACTAAGTGTCAAATCTGGGACCAAAAAAAGGGAACTTATCTGATTGTCTGGATCTCGACTAAGTGTCGAATCTGACACGAGAAAAAAGGAACTTATATGATTGTCTGGATCTTGACTAAGTGTCAAATCTAGGACAATAAAGAGGGAACAATTATCTGATTGTCTGGATTTCGACTAAGTGTCGAATCTGGGACCAAAAAAGGGAACATATCCGTTTGTCTGATTTTGACTGAATGTTGAATCTCAGACCAAAAAAGAAGGAAAAATTATAAAATTGTCCGGATTTCAATTAAATGTCGAATCTCGGACCAAAAAAGGGAACTTATCTGTTTGTCAAGATTTCGACTAAGTGTCGAATCTGAGATTAAATAAAGGGAACTTATCTAATAATCCGGATCTCGACTGTGTCAAATCTGGGAAAAAAAGGAACATATTTGATTGTCCGGATCTCGACTGAGTGTTGAATCTGAGACTAGAAAAGGGATTTTATCTTATTATCCTGATGTTGATTGTGTCAAATCTGAGATTAGGAATAGGGAACTTATCTGATTATCCGGATCTCGACTGAATGTCAAATCTGAGACTTGAAAAAGCGAATTTATCTGATTTTCCGGATCTCGACTTAGTGTCGAATCTGAGACTAGAAAAATCGAACTTATCTGATTGTTCAGATTCCGACTGAGTGTAAAATCTGAGACCAAAAAAGAGGGAACAAATATCTGATTGTGAGGATTTCAACTAAGTGTCGAATCTGGGAGCTAAACAAAGAACTTATATGTTTGACAATGTCTCGACTGAGTGTCGAATCTGAGACTACAAAAGGGAACTTATCTCATTGTCCGGATCTTGACTGAGTGTTAAATCTGGGACCAAAAAAAGGAAACTTATCTAATTGTCTAGATTTCGACAAAATGTCGAATAAGAGACTAGAAAAAGAGAACTTATCTCTTTGTTCGTATCTCGATTGAGTGTCAAATCTAGGACCAAAAAAGGGAACTTATAAGATTGTCCGGATCTCTACTGAGTGTCGAATCTAAGACTACAAAAAGGGAATTTATCTGATTGGTTGGATCTCGACTGAGTGTCAAATCTGGGACCGAAAAAAGGAACTTATCTTATTGTCAAAATCTCAACTAAGTGTCGAATCTAGGACAAAAAAGAAGGAACAATTTTCTGATTGTCTGGATTTCGACTAAGTGTCGAATCATGGACCAAAATAGGGATAATATCTGTTTGTCTAGATTTTGACTGAGTGTCGAATCTGGGACCAAAAAAGAAGGAAAACTTATAAAATTTTCTGGATTTCAACTAAATGTCGAATCTGGGACCAAAAAAGGGAACATATCTGTTTGTCAAGATTTCGACTATATGTCGAATCTGAGACTAGAATAAGAGAACTTATCTTTTTGTCTGATCTCGACTAGGTGTCAAATATGGGACCCAAAAAGAGAACTTATAAGAATGTCCCGATCTCGACTGTGTGTCGAATCTGTGACTAGAAAAAGGGAACTTATCTGATTGGCTGGATCACGACTGAGTGCCAAATCTGGGACAAAAAAAGGAACATATCTGATTGTCAGGATCTCGACCGTGTCGAATCTGGGACAAAAAAGGATCTTATCTGATTGTCTGGATCTTGACTGAGTGTTGAATCTCAGACTAGAAAAAGGGATTTTATCTGATTATCCCGATTTTGACTGTGTCGAATCTGTGATTAGAAAAAAGGAAACATATCTGATTATCTTGATCTCGACTGAGTGTCAAATCTGAGACTAGAAAAACGGAACTTATTTGACTTTCTTGATCTCGACTGAGTGTCGAATCTGAGACTAGAAAAATGAAACTTATTAGATTGTCCAGATTCCGACTACGTGTCAAATCTGGGACCAAAAAAGAGGGAACAAATATCTGATTGTGAGGATTTCAACTAAGTGTCAAATCTGGGAGCAAAACAAAGAACTTATATGTTTGACCATGTCTCGACTAAGTGTCGAATATGAGACTAGAAACGGGAACTTATCTCACTTTCCGGATCTGGACTGAGTGTTGAATCTGGGACCAAAAAAAGGGAACTTATCTAATTGTCTTGATTTCGACTAAATGTCGAATATGAGACTAGAAAAAAAGAACTTATCTGTTTGTGCGTATCTCGACTGAGTTTCAAATCTGGGACCAAAAATGGGAACTTATAAGATTGTCCGGATCTCGACTGAGTGTCGAATCTGAGACAAGAAAATGGAAATTTATCTGATTGTCTTGATCTCGACTGAGTGTCAAATCTGGGACAAAAATATAGAACTTATCTGATTGTCTGGATCTCGACTGAGTGTCAAATCTAGGACAAAAAAGAGGGAACAATTTTCTGATTGTCTAGATTTCGACTAAGTGTCAAATCTGGGACCAAAAAAGGGAACATATCTGTTTGTGTAGATTTCGACTGAGGGTTGAATCTGGGACCAAAAAAGAAGGAAAAATTATAAAATTGTTCGGATTTCAACTAAATGTCGAATCTGGGACCAAAAAAGGGAACTTATCTAATTGTCTAGATTTCGACTAAATGTCGAATATGAGACTAGAAAAAGAGAACTTATATGTTTGTCCGTATCTCGACTGAGTGTCAAATCTGGGACAAAAAAAAGGGAACTTATAAGATTGCCTAGATCTCGACTGTGTGTCAAATCTGAGACAAGAAAAAGGGAACTTATCTGATTGGCTGGATCTCGACTGAGTGTCAAATCTGGGACAAAAAGAAAAGGAACTTTTCTGATTGTCTGGATCTTGACTAAGTGTCGAATCTAGGACAATAAAGAGGGAACAATTATCTGATTGTCTGGATTTCGACTAAGTGTCAAATCTGGGCCCAAAAAAGGGAGCAATTATCTGTTTGTCTTGATTTCGACTGAGGGTCGAATCTGGGACAAAAATAGAAGGAAAAATTATAAAATTTTCCGGATTTCAATTAAATGTTAAAAAAAAGAGAACTTATCTGTTTGTCCGTATCTCGACTGAGTGTCTAATCTGAGACTAGAAAAAGAGAACTTATTTGAGGGTCCGGATCTCGACTGAGTGTCAAATCTGAGACTAGTAATATGAAATTTATCTGATTGTTAGGATCTCGACTAAGTGTTTAAACTGAGACTAGAAAAAGGGAATTTATCTGGTTGTCTGGATCTCGACTAAGTGTCGGATCTTGGACCAAAAAAGAAGAATTTATCTGATTGTCCAGATTCCGAATAGGTGTCGAATATGAGAGAAAATAAGAGAACTTAAATGTTAGTCCATGTCTCGACTGAGTGTCATATCTAAAAGAAATAAATTGGAACTTATCTGATTGTCCCATTCTCGACTGAGTGTCGAATATGGGACCAAATAAATGAACTTATCTTATAGTCCAGATCTACACCGAGTGTCAAATCTGGGTCCAAAAAAAGGGAACTTATCTGATTGTCTGGATCTCGACTAAGTGTCGAATCTGACACGAGAAAAAAGGAACTTATATGATTGTCTGGATCTTGACTAAGTGTCAAATCTAGGACAATAAAGAGGGAACAATTATCTGATTGTCTGGATTTCGACTAAGTGTCGAATCTGGGACCAAAAAAGGGAACATATCCGTTTGTCTGATTTTGACTGAATGTTGAATCTCAGACCAAAAAAGAAGGAAAAATTATAAAATTGTCCGGATTTCAATTAAATGTCGAATCTCGGACCAAAAAAGGGAACTTATCTGTTCGTCAAGATTTCGACTAAGTGTCGAATCTGAGATTAAAAAAAGGGAACATATCTGATTGTCTGGATCTCGACTGAGTGTCAAATCTAGGACAAAAAAGAGGGAACAATTATCTGATTGTCTGGATCTTGACTAAGTGTCGAATCTAGGACAATAAAGAGGGAACAATTAACTGGTTGGCTGGATTTGGACTAAGTGTCAAATCTGGGCCCAAAAAAGTGAACATATCTGTTTGTCTTGATTTCGACTGAGGGCCGAATCTGGGAAAAAAAATGAAGGAAAAATTATTAAATTTTTCGGATTTCAATTAAATGTTAAAAAAAAAGAATTTATCTGTTTGACCGTATCTCGACTGAGTGTGTAATCTGAGACTAGAAAGAGGGAACTTATTTGAGGGTCCGGATCTCGACTGAGTGTCAAATCTGAGAATAGTAATATGAAATTTATCTGATTGTTAGGATCTCGACTAAGTGTTTAAACTGAGACTAGAAAAAGGGAATTTATCTGGTTGTCTGGATCTCGACTAAGTGTCGGATCTTGGACCAAAAAAGAAGAATTTATCTGATTGTCCAGATTCCGAATAGGTGTCGAATATGAGTGAAAAAAGAGAACTTAAATGTTTGTCCATGTCTCGACTGAGTGTCATATCTAAAAAAAAAAAATTGGAACTTATCTGATTGTCCCAATCTCGACTGAGTGTCGAATATGGGACCAAATAAATGAACTTATCTTATAGTGCAGATCTACACTGAGTGTCAAATCTGGGACCAAAAAAAGGGAACTTATCTGATTGTCTGGATCTCGACTAAGTGTCGAATCTGACACGAGAAAAAAGGAACTTATATGATTGTCTGGATCTTGACTAAGTGTCAAATCTAGGACAATAAAGAGGGAACAATTATCTGATTGTCTGGATTTCGACTAAGTGTCGAATCTGGGACCAAAAAAGGGAACATATCCGTTTGTCTGATTTCGACTGAATGTTGAATCTCAGACCAAAAAAGAAGGAAAAATTATAAAATTGTCCGGATTTCAATTAAATGTCGAATCTCGGACCAAAAAAGGGAACTTATCTGTTTGTCAAGATTTCGACTAAGTGTCGAATCTGAGATTAAAAAAAGGGAACATATCTGATTGTCTGGATCTCGACTGAGTGTCAAATCTAGGACAAAAAAGAGGGAACAATTATCTGATTGTCTAGATTTCGACTAAGTGTCAAATCTGGGACCAAAAAAGGGAACATATCTGTTTGTGTAGATTTTGACTGAGGGTCGAATCTGGGACCAAAAAAGAAGGAAAAATTATAAAATTGTTCGGATTTCAACTAAATGTCGAATCTGGGACCAAAAAAGGGAACTTATCTAACTGTCTAGATTTCGACTAAATGTCGAATATGAGACTAGAAAAAGAGAACTTATATGTTTGTCCGTATCTCGACTGAGTGTCAAATCTGGGACAAAAAAAGGGAACTTATAAGATTGTCTAGATCTCGACTGTGTGTCGAATCTGAGACAAGAAATAGGGAACTTATCTGATTGGCTGGATCTCGACTGAGTGTCAAATCTGGGACAAAAAGAAAAGGAACTTTTCTGATTGTCTGGATCTTGACTAAGTGTCGAGTCTAGGACAATAAAGAGGGAACAATTATCTGATTGTCTGGATTTCGACTAAGTGTCAAATCTGGGCCCAAAAAAGGGAACATATCTGTTTGTCTTGTTTTCGATCGAGGGTCGAATCTGGGACAAAAATAGAAGGAAAAATTATAAAATTTTCCGGATTTCAATTAAATGTTAAAAAAAGAGAACTTATCTGTTTGTCCGTATCTCGACTGAGTGTCTAATCTGAGACTAGAAAAAGAGAACTTATTTGAGGGTCCGGATCTCGACTGAGTGTCAAATTTGAGACTAGTAATATGAAAGTTATCTGATTGTTAGGATCTCGACTGAGTGTTGAAACTGAGACTAGAAAAAGGGAATTTATCTGGTTGTCTGGATCTCGACTAAGTGTCGAATCTTGGACCAATAAAGAAGAATTTATCTGATTGTCCTGATTTCGAATAGGTGTCGAATATGAGAGAAAAAAAGAGAACTTAAATGTTTGTCCATGTCTCGACTGAGTGTCAAATCTAAAAAAAATAAATTTGAACTTATCTCATTGTCCCAATCTCGACTGAGTGTCGAATATGGGACCAAATAAATGAACTTATCTTATAGTCCAGATCTACACTGAGTGTCAAATCTGGGACCAAAAAAAAGGAACTTATCTGATTGTCAGGATCTCGACCGTGTCGAATCTGGGACAAAAAAGGATCTTATCTGATTGTCCGGATCTTGACTGAGTGTTGAATCTCAGACTAGAAAAAGGGATTTTATCTGATTATCCTGATTTTGACTGTGTCGAATCTGAGACTAGAAAAAGGAAACATATCTGATTGTCTTGATCTCGACTGAGTGTCAAATCTGAGACTAGAAAAAGGGAACTTATTTGACTTTCTTGATCTCGACTGAGTGTCGAATCTGAGACTAGAAAAATGAAACTTATTTGATTGTCCAGATTCCGACTAAGTGTCAAATCTGGGACCAAAAAAGAGGGAACAAATATCTGATTGTGAGGATTTCAACTAAGTGTCAAATCTGGGAGCAAAACAAAGAACTTATATGTTTGACCATGTCTCGACTAAGTGTCGAATATGAGACTAGAAAACGGGAACTTATCTCACTTTGCGGATCTTGACTGAGTGTCGAATCTGGGACCAAAAAAAGGGAACTTATCTAATTGTTTAGATTTCGACAAAATGTCGAATATGAGACTAAAAAAAAAGAACTTATCTGTTTGTGCGTATCTCGACTGAGTTTCAAATCTGGGACCAAAAATGGAAACTTATAAGATTGTCCGGATCTCGACTGAGTGTCGAATCTGAGACTAGAAAATGGAAATTTATCTGATTGTCTTGATCTCGACTGAGTGTCAAATCTGGGACAAAAAAATAGAACTTATCTGATTGTCTGGATCTCGACTGAGTGTCAAATCTAGGACAAAAAAGAGGGAACAATTTTCTGATTGTCTTGATTTCGACTAAGTGTAATATCTGGGACCAAAAAAGGGAACATATCTGTTTGTGTAGATTTCGACTGAGGGTCGAATCTGGGACCAAAAAAGAAGGAAATATTATAAAATTGTTCGGATTTCAACTGAATGTCGAATCTGGGACCAAAAAATGGAACTTATCTAACTGTCTAGATTTCGACTAAATGTCGAATATGAGACTAGAAAAAGAGAACTTATATGTTTGTCTGTATCTCGACTGAGTGTCAAATCTGGGACAAAATAAGGGAACTTATAAGATTGTCTAGATCTCGACTGTGTGTCAAATCTGAGACAAGAAAAAGGGAACTTATCTGATTGGCTGGATCTCGACTGAGTGTCAAATCTGGGACAAAAAGAAAAGGAACTTTTCTGATTGTCTGGATCTTGACTAAATGTCGAATCTAGGACAATAAAGAGGGAACAATTAACTGATTGGCTGGATTTGGACTAAGTGTCAAATCTGGGCCCAAAAAAGTGCACATATCTGTTTGTCTTGATTTCGACTGAGGGTCGAATCTGGGACAAAAAAAGAAAGAAAAATTATAAAATTTTCTGGATTTCAATTAAATGTTAAAAAAAGAGAATTTATCTATTTGACCGTATCTCGACTGAGTGTGTAATCTGAGACTAGAAAAAGGGAACTTATTTGAGGGTCCGGATCTCGACTGAGTGTCAAATCTGAGACTAGTAATATGAAATTTATCTGATTGTTAGGATCTCGACTGAGTGTTGAAACTGAGACTAGAAAAAGGGAATTTATCTGGTTGTCTGGATCTCGACTAAGTGTCGGATCTTGGACCAAAAAAGAAGAATTTATCTGATTGTCCAGATTCCGAATAGGTGTCGAATATGAGAGAAAAAAAGAGAACTTAAATGTTTGTCCATGTCTCGACTGAGTGTCATATCTAAAAAAATAAATTTGAACTTATCTCATTGTCCCAATCTCGACTGAGTGTCGAATATGGGACCAAATAATTGAACTTATCTTATAGTCCAGATCTACACTGAGTGTCAAATCTGGGACCAAAAAAAGGGAACTTATCTGATTGTCTGGATCTCGACTAAGTGTCGAATCTGACACGAGAAAAAAGGAACTTATATGATTGTCTGGATCTTGACTAAGTGTCAAATCTAGGACAATAAAGAGGGAACAATTATCTGATTGTCTGGATTTCGACTAAGTGTCGAATCTGGGACCAAAAAAGGGAACATATCCGTTTGTCTGATTTTGACTGAATGTTGAATCTCAGACCAAAAAAGAAGGAAAAATTATAAAATTGTCCGGATTTCAATTAAATGTCGAATCTCGGACCAAAAAAGGGAACTTATCTGTTTGTCAAGATTTCGACTAAGTGTCGAATCTGAGATTAAATAAAGGGAACTTATCTAATAATCCGGATCTCGACTGTGTCAAATCTGGGAAAAAAAGGAACATATTTGATTGTCCGGATCTCGACTGAGTGTTGAATCTGAGACTAGAAAAGGGATTTTATCTTATTATCCTGATGTTGATTGTGTCAAATCTGAGATTAGGAATAGGGAACTTATCTGATTATCCGGATCTCGACTGAATGTCAAATCTGAGACTTGAAAAAGCGAATTTATCTGATTTTCCGGATCTCGACTTAGTGTCGAATCTGAGACTAGAAAAATCGAACTTATCTGATTGTTCAGATTCCGACTGAGTGTAAAATCTGAGACCAAAAAAGAGGGAACAAATATCTGATTGTGAGGATTTCAACTAAGTGTCGAATCTGGGAGCTAAACAAAGAACTTATATGTTTGACAATGTCTCGACTGAGTGTCGAATCTGAGACTACAAAAGGGAACT
This sequence comes from Cardamine flexuosa, assembly GCA_963555745.1. NCBI lineage: Eukaryota > Viridiplantae > Streptophyta > Magnoliopsida > Brassicales > Brassicaceae > Cardamine > Cardamine flexuosa. Next base: position 22,695,174 of record OY743217.1, on the reverse strand, counting down.
TATCTCATTGTCCGGATCTTGACTGAGTGTTAAATCTGGGACCAAAAAAAGGAAACTTATCTAATTGTCTAGATTTCGACAAAATGTCGAATAAGAGACTAGAAAAAGAGAACTTATCTCTTTGTTCGTATCTCGATTGAGTGTCAAATCTAGGACCAAAAAAGGGAACTTATAAGATTGTCCGGATCTCTACTGAGTGTCGAATCTAAGACTACAAAAAGGGAATTTATCTGATTGGTTGGATCTCGACTGAGTGTCAAATCTGGGACCGAAAAAAGGAACTTATCTTATTGTAAAAATCTCAACTAAGTGTCGAATCTAGGTTAAAAAAGAAGGAACAATTTTCTGATTGTCTGGATTTCGACTAAGTGTCGAATCATGGACCAAAATAGGGATAATATCTGTTTGTCTAGATTTTGACTGAGTGTCGAATCTGGGACCAAAAAAGAAGGAAAACTTATAAAATTTTCTGGATTTCAACTAAATGTCGAATCTGGGACCAAAAAAGGGAACATATTTGTTTGTCAAGATTTCGACTATATGTCGAATCTGAGACTAGAATAAGAGAACTTATCTTTTTGTCTGATCTCGACTAGGTGTCAAATATGGGACCCAAAAAGAGAACTTATAAGAATGTCCCGATCTCGACTGTGTGTCGAATCTGTGACTAGAAAAAGGGAACTTATCTGATTGGCTGGATCACGACTGAGTGCCAAATCTGGGACAAAAAAAGGAACTTATCTGATTGTCAGGATCTCGACCGTGTCGAATCTGGGACAAAAAAGGATCTTATCTGATTGTCTGGATCTTGACTGAGTGTTGAATCTCAGACTAGAAAAAGGGATTTTATCTGATTATCCCGATTTTGACTGTGTCGAATCTGTGATTAGAAAAAAGGAAACATATCTGATTATCTTGATCTCGACTGAGTGTCAAATCTGAGACTAGAAAAACGGAACTTATTTGACTTTCTTGATCTCGACTGAGTGTCGAATCTGAGACTAGAAAAATGAAACTTATTTGATTGTCCAGATTCCGACTACGTGTCAAATCTGGGACCAAAAAAGAGGGAACAAATATCTGATTGTGAGGATTTCAACTAAGTGTCAAATCTGGGAGCAAAACAAAGAACTTATATGTTTGACCATGTCTCGACTATGTGTCGAATCTGAGACTAGAAACGGGAACTTATCTCACTTTCCGGATCTGGACTGAGTGTTGAATCTGGGACCAAAAAAAGGGAACTTATCTAATTGTCTTGATTTCGACTAAATGTCGAATATGAGACTAGAAAAAAAGAACTTATCTGTTTGTGCGTATCTCGACTGAGTTTCAAATCTGGGACCAAAAATGGGAACTTATAAGATTGTCCGGATCTCGACTGAGTGTCGAATCTGAGACTAGAAAATGGAAATTTATCTGATTGTCTTGATCTCGACTGAGTGTCAAATCTGGGACAAAAATATAGAACTTATCTGATTGTCTGGATCTCGACTGAGTGTCAAATCTAGGACAAAAAAGAGGGAACAATTTTCTGATTGTCTAGATTTCGACTAAGTGTCAAATCTGGGACCAAAAAAGGGAACATATCTGTTTGTGTAGATTTCGACTGAGGGTTGAATCTGGGACCAAAAAAGAAGGAAAAATTATAAAATTGTTCGGATTTCAACTAAATGTCGAATCTGGGACCAAAAAAGGGAACTTATCTAATTGTCTAGATTTCGACTAAATGTCGAATATGAGACTAGAAAAAGAGAACTTATATGTTTGTCCGTATCTCGACTGAGTGTCAAATCTGGGACAAAAAAAAGGGAACTTATAAGATTGCCTAGATCTCGACTGTGTGTCAAATCTGAGACAAGAAAAAGGGAACTTATCTGATTGGCTGGATCTCGACTGAGTGTCAAATCTGGGACAAAAAGAAAAGGAACTTTTCTGATTGTCTGGATCTTGACTAAGTGTCGAATCTAGGACAATAAAGAGGGAACAATTATCTGATTGTCTGGATTTCGACTAAGTGTCAAATCTGGGCCCAAAAAAGGGAACAATTATCTGTTTGTCTTGATTTCGACTGAGGGTCGAATCTGGGACAAAAATAGAAGGAAAAATTATAAAATTTTCCGGATTTCAATTAAATGTTAAAAAAAAGAGAACTTATCTGTTTGTCCGTATCTCGACTGAGTGTCTAATCTGAGACTAGAAAAAGAGAACTTATTTGAGGGTCCGGATCTCGACTGAGTGTCAAATCTGAGACTAGTAATATGAAATTTATCTGATTGTTAGGATCTCGACTAAGTGTTTAAACTGAGACTAGAAAAAGGGAATTTATCTGGTTGTCTGGATCTCGACTAAGTGTCGGATCTTGGACCAAAAAAGAAGAATTTATCTGATTGTCCAGATTCCGAATAGGTGTCGAATATGAGAGAAAATAAGAGAACTTAAATGTTAGTCCATGTCTCGACTGAGTGTCATATCTAAAAGAAATAAATTGGAACTTATCTGATTGTCCCATTCTCGACTGAGTGTCGAATATGGGACCAAATAAATGAACTTATCTTATAGTCCAGATCTACACCGAGTGTCAAATCTGGGTCCAAAAAAAGGGAACTTATCTGATTGTCTGGATCTCGACTAAGTGTCGAATCTGACACGAGAAAAAAGGAACTTATATGATTGTCTGGATCTTGACTAAGTGTCAAATCTAGGACAATAAAGAGGGAACAATTATCTGATTGTCTGGATTTCGACTAAGTGTCGAATCTGGGACCAAAAAAGGGAACATATCCGTTTGTCTGATTTTGACTGAATGTTGAATCTCAGACCAAAAAAGAAGGAAAAATTATAAAATTGTCCGGATTTCAATTAAATGTCGAATCTCGGACCAAAAAAGGGAACTTATCTGTTTGTCAAGATTTCGACTAAGTGTCGAATCTGAGATTAAAAAAAGGGAACATATCTGATTGTCTGGATCTCGACTGAGTGTCAAATCTAGGACAAAAAAGAGGGAACAATTATCTGATTGTCTGGATCTTGACTAAGTGTCGAATCTAGGACAATAAAGAGGGAACAATTAACTGGTTGGCTGGATTTGGACTAAGTGTCAAATCTGGGCCCAAAAAAGTGAACATATCTGTTTGTCTTGATTTCGACTGAGGGCCGAATCTGGGAAAAAAAATGAAGGAAAAATTATAAAATTTTCCGGATTTCAATTAAATGTTAAAAAAAAAGAATTTATCTGTTTGACCGTATCTCGACTGAGTGTGTAATCTGAGACTAGAAAGAGGGAACTTATTTGAGGGTCCGGATCTCGACTGAGTGTCAAATCTGAGAATAGTAATATGAAATTTATCTGATTGTTAGGATCTCGACTGAGTGTTGAAACTGAGACTAGAAAAAGGGAATTTATCTGGTTGTCTGGATCTCGACTAAGTGTCGGATCTTGGACCAAAAAAGAAGAATTTATCTGATTGTCCAGATTCCGAATAGGTGTCGAATATGAGTGAAAAAAGAGAACTTAAATGTTTGTCCATGTCTCGACTGAGTGTCATATCTAAAAAAAAAAAATTGGAACTTATCTGATTGTCCCAATCTCGACTGAGTGTCGAATATGGGACCAAATAAATGAACTTATCTTATAGTGCAGATCTACACTGAGTGTCAAATCTGGGACCAAAAAAAGGGAACTTATCTGATTGTCTGGATCTCGACTAAGTGTCGAATCTGACACGAGAAAAAAGGAACTTATATGATTGTCTGGATCTTGACTAAGTGTCAAATCTAGGACAATAAAGAGGGAACAATTATCTGATTGTCTGGATTTCGACTAAGTGTCGAATCTGGGACCAAAAAAGGGAACATATCCGTTTGTCTGATTTCGACTGAATGTTGAATCTCAGACCAAAAAAGAAGGAAAAATTATAAAATTGTCCGGATTTCAATTAAATGTCGAATCTCGGACCAAAAAAGGGAACTTATCTGTTTGTCAAGATTTCGACTAAGTGTCGAATCTGAGATTAAAAAAAGGGAACATATCTGATTGTCTGGATCTCGACTGAGTGTCAAATCTAGGACAAAAAAGAGGGAACAATTATCTGATTGTCTAGATTTCGACTAAGTGTCAAATCTGGGACCAAAAAAGGGAACATATCTGTTTGTGTAGATTTTGACTGAGGGTCGAATCTGGGACCAAAAAAGAAGGAAAAATTATAAAATTGTTCGGATTTCAACTAAATGTCGAATCTGGGACCAAAAAAGGGAACTTATCTAACTGTCTAGATTTCGACTAAATGTCGAATATGAGACTAGAAAAAGAGAACTTATATGTTTGTCCGTATCTCGACTGAGTGTCAAATCTGGGACAAAAAAAGGGAACTTATAAGATTGTCTAGATCTCGACTGTGTGTCGAATCTGAGACAAGAAAAAGGGAACTTATCTGATTGGCTGGATCTCGACTGAGTGTCAAATCTGGGACAAAAAGAAAAGGAACTTTTCTGATTGTCTGGATCTTGACTAAGTGTCGAGTCTAGGACAATAAAGAGGGAACAATTATCTGATTGTCTGGATTTCGACTAAGTGTCAAATCTGGGCCCAAAAAAGGGAACATATCTGTTTGTCTTGTTTTCGATCGAGGGTCGAATCTGGGACAAAAATAGAAGGAAAAATTATAAAATTTTCCGGATTTCAATTAAATGTTAAAAAAAGAGAACTTATCTGTTTGTCCGTATCTCGACTGAGTGTCTAATCTGAGACTAGAAAAAGAGAACTTATTTGAGGGTCCGGATCTCGACTGAGTGTCAAATTTGAGACTAGTAATATGAAAGTTATCTGATTGTTAGGATCTCGACTGAGTGTTGAAACTGAGACTAGAAAAAGGGAATTTATCTGGTTGTCTGGATCTCGACTAAGTGTCGAATCTTGGACCAATAAAGAAGAATTTATCTGATTGTCCTGATTTCGAATAGGTGTCGAATATGAGAGAAAAAAAGAGAACTTAAATGTTTGTCCATGTCTCGACTGAGTGTCAAATCTAAAAAAAATAAATTTGAACTTATCTCATTGTCCCAATCTCGACTGAGTGTCGAATATGGGACCAAATAAATGAACTTATCTTATAGTCCAGATCTACACTGAGTGTCAAATCTGGGACCAAAAAAAGGGAACTTATCTGACTGTCTGGATCTCGACTAAGTGTCGAATCTGACACGAGAAAAAAGGAACTTATATGATTATCTGGATCTTGACTAAGTGTCAAATCTAGGACAATAAAGAGGGAACAATTATCTGATTGTCTGGATTTCGACTAAGTGTCTAATCTGGGACCAAAAAAGGGAACATATCCGTTTGTCTGATTTCGACTGAATGTTGAATCTCAGACCAAAAAAGAAGGAAAACTTATATAATTGTCCGGATTTCAATTAAATGTCGAATCTCGGACCAAAAAAGGGAACTTATCTGGTTGTCAAGATTTTGACTAAGTGTCGAATCTGAGATTAAAAAAGAGAACTTATCTAATAATCCGGATCTTGACTGTGTCAAATATGGGAAAAAAAAGGAACATATTTGATTGTCCGGATCTCGACTGAGTGTTGAATCTGAGACTAGAAAAAGGGATTTTATCTGATTATCCTGATTTTGATTGTGTCAAATCTGAGAATAGAAATAGGGAACTTATCTGATTATCCGGATCGCGACTGAATGTCAAATCTGAGACTTGAAAAAGGGAATTTATCTGATTTTCCTGATCTCGACTTAGTGTCGAATCTGAGACTAGAAAAATGAAACTTATCTGATTGTCCAGATTCTGACTGAGTGTGAAATCTGAGACCAAAAAAAGAGGAAACAAATATCTGATTGTGAGGATTTCAACTAAGTGTCGAATCTGGGAGCAAAACAAAGAACATATATGTTTGACAATGTCTCGACTGAGTGTCGAATCTGAGACTACAAAAGGGAACTTATCTTATTGTCCGGATCTTGACTGAGTGTTAAATGTGGGACCAAAAAAAGGGAACTTATCTAATTGTCTAGATTTCGATAAAATGTCGAATATGAGACTAGAAAAAGAGAACTTATCTGTTTGTTCGTATCTCGACAGAGTGTCAAATCTGGGACCAAAAAAGGGAACTTATAAGATTTTCCGGATCTCTACTGAGTGTCGAATCTGAGACTAGAAAAAGGGAATTTATCTGATTGACTGGATCTCGACTGAGTGTCAAATCTGGGACATAAAAAAGGAACTTATCTTATTGTCCAGATCTCAACTAAGTGTCGAATCTAGGACAAAAAAGAAGGAACAAGTGTCTTATTGTCTGGATTTCGACTAAGTGTCGAATCTGGGACCAAAATAGGGAAAATATCTGTTTGTCTAGATTTTGTCTGAGTGTCGAATCTGGGACCAAAAAAGAAGGAAAACTTATAAAATTGTCTGGATTTCAACTAAATGTCGAATCTAGGACCTAAAAAGGGAACTTATCTATTTTTCAAGATTTCGACTATATGTCGAATCTGAGACTAGAATAAGAGAACTTATCTTTTCGTCCGTATCTCGACTAGGTGTCAAATCTGGGACCCAAAAAGAGAACTTATAAGATTGTCCCGATCTCGACTGTGTGTCGAATCTGACACTAGAATAAGGGAACTTATCTAATTGGCTGGATCTCGACTGAGTGTCAAATCTGGGACAAAAAAAAGGAACTTCTCTGATTGTCTGGATCTTGACTAAGTGTCGAATCTAGGACAATAAAGAGGGAACAATTATCTGATTGGCTGGATTTCAAGTAACTATCGAATCTGGGACCAAAAAAGGGAACATTTCCGTTTTTCTAGATTTCGACTGAATGTTGAATCTGGGACCAAAAAAGAAGGAAAAATTATAAAATTGTCCGGATTTCAACTAAATGTCGAATCTCGGACCAAAAATGGGATCTTATCTAATATTCCGGATCTTGACTGTGTCGAATCTGGGACAAAAAAAGGAACATATCTGATTGATCGTATCTCGACTAAGTGTTGAATCTGAGACTAGAAAATGGGATTTTATCTGATCATCTTGATTTTGACTGTGTCAAATCTGAGCTTAGAAATGGGGAACTTATCTGATTGTCCGGATCTCGACTGAGTGTTAAATCTGAGACTGGAAAAAGGGAACTTATCTGATTTTCCTGATCTTGACTAAGTGTCGAATCAGAGTCTAGAAAAAGAGAACTTATCTGATTCTCTGGATATCGACTGAGTGTCGAATCTCACACTAGAAAAAGGGAACTTATTTGAGTGTCCGGATCTCGACTGAGTGTCAAATCTGAGACTAGTAAAATGAAACTTATCTGATTGTCAGGATCTCAACTGAGTGTTGAATCTGAGACTAGAAAAGGGAAATTTATATGATTCTCTGGATCTCAACTGAGTGTCGAATCTAGGACCAATAAAGAAGAATTTATCTGCTTGTCCGGATTCTGACTAGGTGACGAATGTGAGAGAAAAAAGAGAATTTATATGTTTGTCCATGTCTCGACCGAGTGTCAAATCTGAGACAAAAAAGGGGAACTTATCTCATTGTTCCAATCTCGACTTAGTGTCGAATATGGGACCAAAAAAATGAACTTATCTTATTGTCCACATCTCGACTGTGTCACAAATCTGGGACCATAAAAGGGAACTTATCTGATTGTCTGGATCTCGACTGAGTGTCGAAACTGAGACGAGAATAAGAGAATTTATTTGATTGTCATGATCTCAACTGTGTCGAATCTGGGACAAAAAAAGGAACTTATCTGATTGTCCGGATCTTGGTTGAGTGTTGAATCTCAGACTAGATAAAGGGATTTTATCTGATTATCCCGATTTTGACTGTATCGAATCTGAGATTAGAAAAAGGGAACTTATCTGATTGTCTGGATCTTAAGTGACTGTCAAATCTGAGGCTAGAAAAAGGGAACTAATCTGATTTTCCTGATCTCGACTGAGTGTCTAATCTGAGACTAGAAAAATGGAACTTATCTGATTGTCCAGATTCCGACTGCGTGTCAAATCTGGGACCAAAAAAGAGGCAACAAATATCTGATTGTTAGGATTTCAACTAAGTGTCGAATCTGGGAGCAAAAAAAAAACTTATATGTTTGACCATGTCTCGACTGAGTGTTGAATCTGAGACTAGAAAAAGGGAACTAATCTCATTGTTCGGATCTTGACTGAGTGTCAAATTTCGGACCAAAAAAAGGAAATTATCTAATTGTCTTTTTTTCGACTAAATGTCGAATATGAGACTAGAAAAAGAGAACTTATCTGTTTGTATGTATCTCGACTGAGTGTCAAATCTGGGACCAATAAAGGGAACTTATAAGATTGTCTGGATCTCGACTGAGTGTCGAATCTGAGACTAGAAAAAGGGAATATATCTGATTGGCTGGATCTCGACTGAGTGTCAAATCTGGGAGAAAAAAAATGGAACTTATCTGATTGTCCAGATCTCAATTAAGTGTCGAATCTAGGACAAAAAAGAGGGAACAATTATCTGATAGTATGGATTTTGACTAAGTGTCGAATCTGGGACCAAAAAAGAAGGAAAACTTATAAAATTGTCTGGATTTCAACTAAATGTCGAATCTAGGACCTAAAAAGGGAACTTATCTATTTTTCAAGATTTCGACTATATGTCGAATCTGAGACTAGAATAAGAGAACTTATCTTTTCGTCCGTATCTCGACTAGGTGTCAAATCTGGGACCCAAAAAGAGAACTTATAAGATTGTCCCGATCTCGACTGTGTGTCGAATCTGACACTAGAAAAAGGGAACTTATCTAATTGGCTGGATCTCGACTGAGTGTCAAATCTGGGACAAAAAAAAGGAACTTCTCTGATTGTCTGGATCTTGACTAAGTGTCGAATCTAGGACAATAAAGAGGGAACAATTATCTGATTGGCTGGATTTCAAGTAACTATCGAATCTGGGACCAAAAAAGGGAACATTTCCGTTTTTCTAGATTTCGACTGAATGTTGAATCTGGGACCAAAAAAGAAGGAAAAATTATAAAATTGTCCGGATTTCAACTAAATGTCGAATCTCGGACCAAAAATGGGATCTTATCTAATATTCCGGATCTTGACTGTGTCGAATCTGGGACAAAAAAAGGAACATATCTGATTGATCGTATCTCGACTAAGTGTTGAATCTGAGACTAGAAAATGGGATTTTATCTGATCATCTTGATTTTGACTGTGTCAAATCTGAGCTTAGAAATGGGGAACTTATCTGATTGTCCGGATCTCGACTGAGTGTTAAATCTGAGACTGGAAAAAGGGAACTTATCTGATTTTCCTGATCTTGACTAAGTGTCGAATCAGAGTCTAGAAAAAGAGAACTTATCTGATTCTCTGGATATCGACTAAGTGTCGAATCTCACACTAGAAAAAGGGAACTTATTTGAGTGTCCGGATCTCGACTGAGTGTCAAATCTGAGACTAGTAAAATGAAACTTATCTGATTGTCAGGATCTCAACTGAGTGTTGAATCTGAGACTAGAAAAGGGAAATTTATATGATTCTCTGGATCTCAACTGAGTGTCGAATCTAGGACCAATAAAGAAGAATTTATCTGCTTGTCCGGATTCTGACTAGGTGACGAATGTGAGAGAAAAAAAGAGAATTTATATGTTTGTCCATGTCTCGACCGAGTGTCAAATCTGAGACAAAAAAGGGGAACTTATCTCATTGTTCCAATCTCGACTTAGTGTCGAATATGGGACCAAAAAAATGAACTTATCTTATTGTCCACATCTCGACTGTGTCACAAATCTGGGACCATAAAAGGGAACTTATCTGATTGTCTGGATCTCGACTGAGTGTCGAAACTGAGACGAGAATAAGAGAATTTATTTGATTGTCATGATCTCAACTGTGTCGAATCTGGGACAAAAAAAGGAACTTATCTGATTGTCCGGATCTTGGTTGAGTGTTGAATCTCAGACTAGATAAAGGGATTTTATCTGATTATCCCGATTTTGACTGTATCGAATCTGAGATTAGAAAAAGGGAACTTATCTGATTGTCTGGATCTTAAGTGACTGTCAAATCTGAGGCTAGAAAAAGGGAACTAATCTGATTTTCCTGATCTCGACTGAGTGTCTAATCTGAGACTAGAAAAATGGAACTTATCTGATTGTCCAGATTCCGACTGCGTGTCAAATCTGGGACCAAAAAAGAGGCAACAAATATCTGATTGTTAGGATTTCAACTAAGTGTCGAATCTGGGAGCAAAAAAAAGAACTTATATGTTTGACCATGTCTCGACTGAGTGTTGAATCTGAGACTAGAAAAAGGGAACTAATCTCATTGTTCGGATCTTGACTGAGTGTCAAATTTCGGACCAAAAAAAGGAAATTATCTAATTGTCTTTTTTTCGACTAAATGTCGAATATGAGACTAGAAAAAGAGAACTTATCTGTTTGTATGTATCTCGACTGAGTGTCAAATCTGGGACCAATAAAGGGAACTTATAAGATTGTCTGGATCTCGACTGAGTGTCGAATCTGAGACTAGAAAAAGGGAATATATCTGATTGGCTGGATCTCGACTGAGTGTCAAATCTGGGAGAAAAAAAATGGAACTTATCTGATTGTCCAGATCTCAATTAAGTGTCGAATCTAGGACAAAAAAGAGGGAACAATTATCTGATAGTATGGATTTTGACTAAGTGTCGAATCTGGGACAAAAAAAGGGAACATATATGTTTGTCTAGATTTCGATTGAGTGTCGAATCTGGGACAAAACAAGAAGGAAAAATTATAAAATAGTTCGTATTTCAACTAAATGTTGAATCTGGGACCAAAAAAGGGAACTTATCTGTTTGTCATGATTTTGACTAAATGTCGAATCTGAGACTAAAAACAGAGAACTTCTCTCTTTGTCTGTATCTCGACTGAGTGTCAAATCTAGGACCCAAAAAGAGAACTTATAAGATTGTCCGGATCTCGACGTAGTGTCGAATCAAAGACTAGAAAAAGGGAACTTATCTGATTGGCTGGATCTCGTCCGAATGTCAAATCTGGGACAAAAAAAATGGAACGTATCTGATTGTCTGGATCTCGACTGAGTGTCGAATCTATAACACAAAAGTGGGAACAATTATCTGATTGTCTGGATTTCGACTAAGTGTCAAATCTGGGACCAAAAAACGGAACATATCTGTTTGTCTAGATTTCGACCGAATGTCGAATCTGGGACCAAAAAAGAAGGAAAATTATAAAATTGTCTGTATTTCAACTAAATGTCGAATCTGGGACCAAAAAAGGGAACTTATCTGTTTGTCAAGATTTCGACTAAGTGTCAAATCTGAGATTAAAAAAAGAGAACTTATCTAATTATCCGGATCTCGGTTGTGTCGAATCTAAGATAAAAATATGGAACTTATCTGATTATCATGATTTTGACTGTGTTGAATCTGAGACTAGGAAAAGGGAACTTATCTGATTGTTTGGTTCTTGACTTAGTGTCGAATCTGAGACTAGAAAAATAGAACTTATTTTTTTGTCTGGATCTCGACTGAGTGTCGAATCTGAGACTAGAAAAAGGAAACTTATTTGAGTGTCCGGATCTCGACTGAGTGTCAAATCTGAGACTAGTCAAATGAAACTTATCTGATTGTCTGGATTTCGAATGAATGTTGAATCTGTGACTAGAAAAAGGGAATTTATCAGATTGTCTAGATCTCGACTGAGTGTCAAATCTAGGACCAATAAAGAAGAAGAACTTATCTGATTGTCCAGATTCCGACTAGGTGTCGAATCTGAAAGAAAAAAAGAGAACTTATATGGTTGTCCATGTCTCGACTGAGTGTCAAATCTGAGACAAGAAAAATGGAACTTATCTGATTGTCCAGATTCCGACTGAGTGTCAAATCTGGGACAAAAAATAGGAACTTATCAGATTGTCTGGATCTCGACAGAGTGTCGAATCTAGGACAAAAGAGAGGGAACCATTATCTGATTGTCTGAATTTCGACTAAGTGTCGAATCTATGACCAAAAAAGGGAACATATCGGTTTGTCTAGATTTCGACTGAGTGTCGAATCAGGGACCAAAAAAGAAGGAAAAATTATAAAATTGTCCGGATTTCAACAAAATGTCGAATCTAGGACCAAAAAAGAGAACTTTTTTGTTTGTCTAGATTTCGACTAAATGTCGAATCTGAGACTAGAGAAAGAGAACTTATCAGTTTGTTCGTATCTCGACTGAGTGTCGAACCTGAGACAAGAAATACGGAACTTATCTGATTGGCTGGATCTCGATTGAGTGTCAAATCTGTGACAAAAGAGAGGGAACAATTATCTGATTGTCTGGATTTCGACTAAGTGTCGAATCTAGGACCAAAAAAAGGAACATATCTGTTTGTCTAGATTTCGACTGAATGTCGAATCTGGGACCAAAAAAGAAGGAAAAATTATAAAATTGTCCAGATTTCAACTAAATGTCGAATCTCGGACCAAAAAAGCGAGCATATCTGTTTGTCAAGATTTCGCCTAAGTGTCGAATCTGAGACTAAAAAAAGAGAAATTTTCTAATTATCCGGATCTTGACTGTGTTGAATCTGGGACAAAAAAAAGGAACTTACCTGATTGTCCGGATCTCGACTGAGTGTTGAATCTGAGACTAGAAAAAGGGAACTTATCTGATTGTCCTGATTCTGACTGTGTCGAATCTGAGACTAGAAAAAGGGAACTTATCTGATTGATTGGTTCTTGACTGAGTGTCGAATCTGAGACTAGAAAAAGAGAACATATCTAATTATCTGGATCTCGACCGAGTGTCGTATCTGCGACTAGAAAATGGGAATTTATTAGATTGTCTGTATCTTGATTGAGTGTACAATCTGAGCCTAATAAAATGAAACTTATCTGATGGTCTGGATCTCGACTGAGTGTCGAATCTAGGGCCAATATAGATGAATTTATCTGATTGTCCAGATTCTGACTACGTGTCGAAGCTGAAGGAAAAAAAGAGAACTTATATGTTTGACCATGTCTCGACTGAGTGTCAAATCTGAGAAAAATAAAACGGAACTTATCTCATTGTTCCAATCTCGACTGAGTGTCGAATATGGGACCAAAAAAATGAACTTATCTGATTGTCCACACTCGACTGAGTGTCAAATCTGGGCCCAAAAAAGGGAACTTATCTGATTGTCTGGATCTCGACTGAGTGTCAAATCTGAGACGAGAAAAAGGAAACTTATCTGATTGTCATGATCTCGACTGTGTTGAATCTGGGACAAAAAAAGGAACTTATCTGATTGTCCAGATCTTGACTGAGTGTTGAATCTCAGACTAGATAAAGGGATTTATCTGATTATCCTGATTTTGACTGTGTCGAATCTGAGATTAGGAAAAAGGGAACTTATCTGATTGTCCGGATCTTGATTGAGTGTCAATTCTGAGACTAGAAAAAGGGAACTTATCTGATTTTCATGACCTCGACTGAGTGTCGAATCCGAGACTAGAAATATATAACTTATCTGATTGTCCTGATTCCGACTGAGTGTCAAATCTGGGACAAAAAAAGAGGGAACAAATATCTGACTGTGAGGATTTCAACTAAAAGTGGAATCTGGGAACAAAAAAAAGAACTTATATGTTTTACCATATCTCGACTATGTGTCGAATCTGGGACCAAAAAAGAAGGAAAAAATATAAAATTGTCTGGATTTCACCTAAATGTCGAATCTGGGAACAAAAAGGGGAACTTATCTGTTTTTCATGATTTGGACAAAATGTCGAATCTGAGACTAGAAATAGAGAACTTATCTGTTTGTCTGTATCTCGACTGAGTGTCAAATCTGGGACCCAAAAAGAGAACTTATTAGATTGTCCGGATCTCGACTAAGTTTCGAATCTCAGACTAGAAAAAGAGAACTTATCTGATTGGCTGGATCTCGATAGAGTGTCAAATCTGGGAAAAAAAGGGAAGTTATCTGATTGTCTGGATCTCGACTGAATGTCGAATCTACGACAAAAAAGAGGGAACAATTATCTGATTGTCTGGATTTCGACTAAGTGTCGAATCTTGGACCAAAAAAGGGAACATATATGTTTGTCTAGATTTCGACTGAGTGTCGAATATGGGACAAAAAAAAAGGAAAAATTATAAAATTGTCCGGATTTCAACTAAATGTCGAATCTGGGACCAAAAAAGGGAAGTTATCTGTTTGTCAAGATTTCGAGTAAATGTCGAATCTGAGACTAGAAAAAGAGAACTTATCTATTTGTCTATATCTCGACTGAGTTTCAAATTTGGGACCCAAAAAGAGAACTTATAAGATTGTCCGGATCTCGACTGAGTTTCGAATCTGAGACTAGAAAAAGGGAACTTATCTGATTGGCTGGATCTCGACAGAGTGTCAAATCTAGGAAAAAATGGGAACTTATCTGATTCTCTGGATCTCGACTGAGTGTCGAATCTAGGATGAAAAAGAGGGAACAATTATCTGATTGTCTGGATTTCGACTAAGTGTCAAATCTGTGACCAAAAAAGGGAACATATCTGTTTGTCTAGATTTCGAGTGAGTGTCGAATCTGGGACCAAAAAAGAAGGAAAAATCATAAAATTGTCTGGATTTCAACTACATGTCGAATCTGGGACCAAAAAAGGGAACTTATCTGTTTGTCAAGATTTTGACTAAATGTCGAATCTGAGATTAGAAAAAGAGAACTTATCTGTTTGTCCGTATCTCGAGTGTGTGTCAAATCTAGGACAAAAAAATGAAACTTATCTGATTGTCCGGATCTCGACTGAGTGTTGAATCTGAGACTAGACAAAGGGAACTTATTTAATTGTCTGGATCTCGACTCAGTGTCGAATCTGAGACTAGGAAAAGGGAACTTATCTGACTGTCAGGATCTCGACTGAGTGTTGAATCTGAGACTAGAAAAAGGGAATTTATCAGATTGTCTGGATCTCGACTGAGTGTCGAATCTTGGACCAATAAAGAAGAATTCATCTGATTGTCCGGAGTCCGACTAGGTGTCGAATCTAAAAGAAAAAAAGAGAACTTATATGGTTGTCCATGTCTCGACTCAGTGTCAAATCTGAGACAAGAGAAATGGAACTTATCTTATTGTTCAGATTCCCACTGAGTGTCAAATCTGGGACCAAAAAAGAGGGAACAAATATCTGATTGTGAGGATTTATGTCATTGTCCGGATATTGACTGAGTGTCGAATCAAGGACCAAAAAAAGGAACTTATCTAATTGTCTAGATTTCGACTAAATGTCGAATATGAGACTTGAAAAAGAGAACTTATCTGTTTGTCCGTATCTTGACTAAGTGTCAAATCTGGGACAAAAAAGGGGAACTTATAAGATTGTCCGGATCTCGACTGAGAGTCAAATCTGAGACGAGAAAAATGGAATTTATCTGATTAGCTGGATCTCGACTGAGTGTCAAATCTGGGACAAAAAAAACGGAACGTATCTGATTGTCTGATCTCGACTGAGTGTCGAATCTAGGACAAAAACAAGGGAACAATTATCTGATTGTCTAGATTTCGACTAAGTGTCGTATCTGGGACCAGAACAGGAAACATACTTGTTTGTCTAGATTTCGACTGAGTGTCGAATCGTGGACCAAAAAAGAAGGAAAAATTATAAAATTGTCCAGATTTCAACTAAATGACAAATCTCGGACCAAAAAAGGGAACTTATCTGTTTGTCAAGATCTCGACTTAGTGTCGAATCTGAGACTAAAAAAAGAGAACTTATAAGATTGTTTGGTTCTCGACTGTGTCGAATCTGGGACAAAAAAAAGGAACTTATAAGATTGTTTGGTTCTTGACTGAGTGTGGAATCTGAGACTAGAGAAAGATAACTTATCTGATAGTCTGGATCTCGACTGAGTGTCGAATCTGAGACTAGAAAAAGGGAACTTATCTGATTATTTGGTTCTCGAGTAAATGTAAAATCTGAGCGTAGTAAAATGAAACTTATATGATTGTTAGGATCTCGACTGAGTGTTGAATCTGAGACTAGAAAAAGGGAATTTATCTGATTGTCTTGATCTCGACTGAGTGTCAAATCTAGGACCAATAGAGAAGAATTTATCTGATTGTCCGGATTCTGACTAGGTGTCGAATCTGAAAGAAAAAAAGAGAACTTATATGTTTGACCATGTCTCGACTGAGTGTAAAATCTGAGACCAAAAAAGAGGGAACAAATATCTGATTGTGAGGATTTCAACTAAGTGTCGAATCTGGGAGCAAAACAAAGAACTTATATGTTTGAGAATGTCTCGACTGAGTGTCGAATCTGAGACTACAAAAGGGAACTTATCTCATTGTCCGGATCTTGACTGAGTGTTAAATCTGGGACCAAAACAAGGGAACTTATCTAATTGTCTAGATTTCGATAAAATGTTGAATATGAGACTAGAAAAAGAGAACTTATCTGTTTGTTCGTATCTCGACTGAGTTTTAAATCTGGGACCAAAAAAGGGAACTTATAAGATTGTCCGGATCTCTACTGAGTGTCGAATCTGAGACTAGAAAAAGGGAATTTATCTGATTGACTGGATCTCGACTGAGTGTCAAATCTGGGACATAAAAAAGGAACTTATCTTATTGTCCAGATCTCAACTAAGTGTCGAATCTAGGACAAAACAGAAGGAACAATTTCTGATTGTTTGGATTTCGACTAAGTGTCGAATCTGGGACCAAAATAGGGAAAATATCTGTTTGTCTAGATTTCGACTGAGTGTCGAATATGGGACCAAAATAGAAGGAAGAATTATAAAGAATCTAGGACCAAAAAAGAGGGAACAAATATCTGATTGTGAGGATTTAGACTAAGTCTCGAATCTGAAAACAAAAAAAAGAACTTATATGTTTGACCATGTCTCTACTGAGTTCGAATCTTAGACCAAAAAAAAAGAAAAATTATAAAATTGTCCGAATTTCAACTAAATGTCGAATCTGGGACCAAAAAAGGAAATTTATCTGTTTGTCAAGATTTCGACTAAATGTTGAATCTAAGACTAGAAAAAGAGAACTTATCTGTTTGTCCGTATCTCGACTAAGTGTCAAATCTGGGACCCAAAAAGAGAACTTATAAGATTGTCTGGATCTCGATGAGTGTCAAATCTGAGACTAGAAAATTGGAACTTATCTGATTGGCTGGATCTCGACTGAGTGTCAAATCAGGGACAAAAAATAGGAACTTATCTGATTGTCTGGATCTCGACTGAGTGTCGAATCTAGGATAAACAAGAAGGAACAGTTATCTGATTGACTAGATTTCGACTAAGTGTCGAATCTGGGACCAAATAAGGGAACATATTTGTTTGTCTAGATCTCGACTGAGTGTCGAATCTGGGACAAAAAAGAAGGAAAAATTATAAAATTGTCCGGATTTCAACTAAATGGCGAATCTGGGACCAAAAAAGGGAACTTATCTGTTTGTCAAGATTTCGACTAAATGTCGAATCTGAGACTAGAAAAAGAGAACTTATCTGTTTTTCCGTATCTCGACTTAGTGTCAATTCTGGGACCCAAAAAGAGAACTTATAAGATTGTCTAGATCTCGAGTGAGTGTCGAATCTGAGACTAGAACAAGGGAACTTATCTGATTGGCTGGATCTCGACTGTGTGTCAAATCTGGAATAAAAAAGGAACTTATCTGATTGTCTGGATCTCGACTGAGTGTCGAATCTAGGACAAAATAGAGGGAACAATTATCTGATTGTCTGGATGTCGACTAAGAGTCGAATCTGGGACCGAAAAAGGGAACATATTTGTTTGTTTAGATTTCGACTGAATGTCAAATATGGGACCAAAATAGAAGGAAGAATTATAAAATTGTCCGGACTTCAACAAAATGTCAAATCTCGGACCAAAAAAAGGGAACTTATCTGATTGTCTGGATCTCGACTGAGTGTCGAATCTGAGACTAGAAAAAGGAAACTTATTTGAGTGTTTGGATATCGACTGAGTGTCAAATCTGAGACTAGTAAAATGAAACTTATCTGATTGTTAGGATCTCGACTGAGTGTTGAATCTGAGACTAGAAAAAGGGAACGTATCTGATTGTCCTGATTTTGACTGTGTCAAATCTGAGACTAGAAAAAGGGAACTTATCTGATAGTTTTGTTCTTGTCTGAGTATCGAATCTGAGACTAGAAAAAGAGAACTTATCTGATTGTCTGGATCTGGACTGAGTGTCGAATCTAAGACTAGAAAAAGGGAACTTATTTGAGTGTCTGGATCTCGAATGAGTGTCAAATCTGAGACTAGTAAAATGAAACTTATCTAATTGCAGGATCTCGATTTAGTGTTGAATCTGAGACTAGAAAAAAGGAATTTATCTGATTGTCAGGATCTCGACTGAGTGTCGAATCTATGACCAATAAAGATGAATTTATCTTATTGTCCGGATTCCGACTAGGTGTCGGATCTGAGAGAAAAAAAGAGAACTTATATGTTTGTCCATGTCTTGACTCAGTGTCAATTCTAAGACCAAAAAAGGGAAACTTATCTGATTGTCTGGATCTCGACTGAGTGTCGGATCTGAGACGAGAAAAAGGGAACTTATCTGACTGTCAAGATCCCGACTGTGTTGAATCAGGGACAAAAAAATGAACTTATCTAATTGTCCTGATATTGACTTAGTGTGGAATCTGTGACTAGAAAAAGGGATTATATTTTTTTATCATGATTTTTACTGTGTCGAATCTGAGATTAGGAAAAAGGGAACTTATCTGATTGTCCGGATCTCGACTCAGTGTCAAATCTGAGACTAGAAATAGGGAACTTATCAGATTTTCCTGATCTCGACTGAGTGTCGAATCTGAGACTAGAAAAATGGAACTAATCTGATTGTCCAGATTCCGATTAAGTGTCAAATCTGGGACCAAAATAGAGGGTACAAATATTTGATTGTGAGGATTTCAACTAAGTGTCGAATCTGGGAATAAAAAAAAGAACTTACATGTTTCACCATGTCTCGATGAGTGTCGAATCTGAGACTAGAAAATTGGAACTTATCTGATTGGCTGGATCTCGACTGAGTGTCAAATCAGGGACAAAAAATGGGAACTTATTTGATTGTCTGGATCTCGACTGAGTGTCGAATCTAGGACAAAAAAAGGGAACATATCTGTTTGCCTAGATTTCGACTGAGTGTCGAATCTGGGACAAAAACGAAGGAAAAATTATAAAATTGTCCGGATTTCAACTAAATGGCGAATCTAGGACCAAAAAAGGGAACTTATCTGTTTGTCAAGATTTTGACTAAATGTCGAATCTGAGACTAGAAAAAGAGAACTTATCTGTTTGTCCGTATCTCGACTGAGTGTCAATTCTGGGTCCCAAAAAGAGAATTTATAAGATTGTCCAGATCTCGACTGAGTGCTGAATCTGAGACAGGAAAAAGGGAACTTATCTGATTGGCTGGATCTCGACTGTGTGTCAAATCTGGGACAAAAAAGGAACTTATCTGATTGTCTGGATCTCGACTGAGTGTCGAATCTAGGACAAACAAGAGGGAACAATTATCTGATTGTCTGGATTTCGACTAAGCGTCGAATCTGGGACCAAAAAAGGGAACATAATTGTTTGTCTAGAATTCGAGTGAATGTCGAATCTAGGACCAAAATAGAAGGAAGAATTATAAAATTGTCCGGACTTCAACTAAATGTCAAATCTCGGACCAAAAAAAGGGAACTTATCTGATTGTCTGTATCTCGACTGAGTGTCGAATCTGAGACTAGAAAAAGGGAACTTTTTTGAGTGTCAGGATATCGACTGAGTGTCAAATCTGAGACTAGTAAAATGAAACTTATCTGATTGTCAGGATCTCGACTGAGTGTTGAATCTGAGACTAGAAAAAGGTAACTTATCTGATTGTCCTGATTTTGACTGTGTCAAATCTGAGACTAGAAAAAAGGAACTTATCTGATTGTTTGGTTCTTGACTGAGTGTCGAATCTGAGACTAGAAAAAGAGAACTTATCTGATTGTCTGGATCTTGACTGAGTGTCGAATCTGAGACTAGAAAAAGGGAAATTATTTGAGTGTCTGGATCTCGACTGAATGTCAAATCTAAGAATAGTAAAATGAAACTTATCTGATTGCTGGATCTCGACTGAGTGTTGAATCTGAGACTAGAAAAAGGGAATTTATCTGATTGCCTGGATCTCGACTGAGTGTCGAATCTAGGACCAATAAAGAAGAATTTATCTTATTGTCCGGATTTCGACTAGGTGTCGGATGTGAGAGAAAAAAAGAGAACTTATATGTTTGTCCATGTCTCGACTAAGTGTCAATTCTGGGACCAAAAAAAGGGAACTTATCTTATTGTCTGGATCCCGACTTTGTTGAATCTGGGACAAAAAAATGAACTTATCTGATTGTCCAGATATTGACTTAGTGTTGAATCTGAGACTAGAAAAAGGGATTATATCTGATTATCCTGATTTTCACTGTGTCGAATCTGAGATTAGGAAAAAGGGAACTTATCTGATTGTCCGGATCTCGACTGAATGTCAAATCTATGACTAGAAAAAGGGAACTTATCAGATTTTCCTGATCTCAACTGAGTGTCGAATCTGTGACTAGAAAAATGGAACTTATCTGATTGTCCAGATTCCGATTGAGTGTCAAATATGGGACCAAAAAAGAGGGTACATATATCTGATTGTGAGGATTTCAACTAAGTGCCGAATCTGGGAACAAAAAAAAGAACTTATATGTTTGACCATGTCTCGACTGAGTGTCGAATCTGGGACCAAAAAAGAAGGAAAAATTATAAAATAGTCCGGATTTCGACTAAATGTCGAATCTGGGACCAAAAAAGGGAATTTATTTGTTTATCAAGATTTCGACTAAATCTTGAATCTGAGACTAGAAAAAGAGAAGTTATATGTTTGTCCGTATCTCGATTGTGTGTCAAATCTGGGAACCAAATGAGAACTTATAAGATTGTCCGGATCTCGACTGAGTGTCGAATCTGAGACTAGAAAAAGGGAACTTATCTAAATGGCTGGATCTCGACTGTGTGGCAAATCTAGGACAAAAAAAGAGGGAGAAAATATCTGATTGTGAGGATTTCAACTAAGTGTCGAATCTGGAAACAAAAAAAAGAACTTACTTGTTTGACCATGTCTCAACTGAGTATCGAATCCGGGACCAACAAAGAAGGAAAAATTATAAAATTGTCCGTATTTCAACTAAATGTCGAATCTGGGACAAAAAACGGGAACTTATCTGTTTGTCAAGATTTCGACTAAATGTCGAATCTGAGACTAGAAAAAGAGAACTTATCTGTTTGTCTGTATCTCGACTGAGTGTCAAATCTGGGACCCCAAAAGAGAACATATAAGTTTGTTCGGATCTCGACTGTGTGTCAAATCTGAGACTAGAAAAGGGAACTTATCTGATTGGCTGGATCTCGACTGAGTGTCAAATCTGGGACAAAAAAAAAGGAACCTATCTGATTGTCTGGATCTCGACTGAGTGTCGAATCTAGGCCAAAAAAGAGGGAACAATTATCTCATTGTCTGGATTTTGATTATGTGTAGAATCAGGGACCAAAAAAGGGAACATATCTGTTTGTCTAGATTTCGACTGAGTGTCGAATCTGGGACCAAAAAAGAAGGATAAATTATAAAATTGTCGAATTTATGACTAATAAAGAAGAATTTATCTGATTGTCCGGATTCTGACTAGGTGTCGAATCTGAAAGAAGAAATGAGAACTTATATGTTTGACAATGTCTAGACTGAGTGTCAAATCTGAGACAAAAAAAATGGAACTTATCTCATTGTTCCAATCTCGACTGAGTGTCTCATATGGGACCAAAAAAATGAACTTATCTGGTCGTCCACATCTTGACTGAGTGTCAAATCTGGGCCCAAAAAAGGGAACTTATCTGTTTGTCAGGATCTCGACTGAGTGTCGAATCTGAGACGAGAAAAAGAGAACTTATATGATTGTCAGGATGTCGACTAAGTCAAATCTGGGACCAAAAAATAGGGAACAAATATCTGATTGTGAGGATTTCAACTAAGTGTCGAATCAGGGACCAAAAAAAAGAACTTATATGTTTGACCATGTCTCTACTGAGTGTCGAATCTTAGACCAAAAAAAAAAGAAAAATTATAAAATTGACCGGATTTCAACTAAATATCGAATCTAGGACCAATAAAGGAAACTTATCTGTTTGACAAGCTTTCGACTAAATGTCGAATCTGAGACTAGAAAAAGAGGACTTATCTGTTTGTCCGTATCTCGACTAAGTGTCAAATCTGGGACCCAAAAAGAGAACTTATAAGATTGTCCGGATCTCGACTGAGTGTCGAATCTGAGACTAGAAAATTGGAACTTATATGATTGGCTGGATCTCGACTGAGTGTCAAAACAGGGACAAAAAATGGGAACTTATCTGATTGTCTGGATCTCGACTGTGTGTCAAATCTAGGACAAAAAAGAGGGAACAGTTATCTGATTGTCTGGATTTTGACTAAGTGTTGAATCTGGGACCAAAAAAGGGAACATATCTGTTTGTCTAGCTTTCGACTGAATGTCTAATCTGAGATCAAAAAAGAAGGCAAAATTATAAAATTGTCCGGATTTCAACTAAATGTCGAATCTTGGACCAAAAAAGGGAACTTATCCGTTTGTCAAGATCTCGACTAAATGTCGAATCTGAGACCAGAAAAAGAGAACTTATCTGTTTGTCCGTATCTCGACTGAGTGTCAATTCTGGGACCCAAAAAGAGAACATATAAGATTGTCTGGATCTCGACTGAGTGTCGAATCTAAGACTAGAAAAAGGGAACTTATCTGATTGGCTGGATCTCGACGGAGTGTCAAATCTAGGAAAAAATGGGAACTTATCTGATTCTCTGGATCTCGACTGAGTGTCGAATCTAGGACAAAAAAGAGGGAACAATTATCTGATTGTCTGGATTTCGACTAAGTGTCGAATCTGGGACCAAAAAGGGAACATATTTGTTTGTCTAGATTTCGACTGATTGACGAATCTGGGACCAAAATAGAAGAAAGAATTATAAAATTGTCCGTACTTCAACTAAATGTCAAATCTCGGACAAAAAAATGGGAACTTATCTGATTGTCTGGATCTCGACTGAGTGTCGAATCGGAGACTAGAAAATGGGGAACTTATTTGAGTGTCTGGATATCCACTGAGTGTCAAATCTGAGACTAGTAAAATGAAACTTATCTGATTGTCAGGATCTCGACTGAGTGTTGAATATGAGACTAGAAAAAGGGTACTTATCTGATTGTCCTGATTTTGACTGTGTCAAATCTGAGACTAGAAAAAGGGAGCTTATATGATAGTTTGGTTCTTGTATGAGTGTCGAATCTGAGACTAGAAAAAGAGAACTTATCTGATTGTCTGGATCTGGACTGAGTGTCGAATCTAAGACTAGAAAAAGGGAACTTATTTGAGTGTCTGGATCTCGACTGAGTGTCAAATCTGAGACTAGTAAAATGAAACTTATCTGATTGCAGGATCTCGACTGAGTGTTGAATCTGAGACTAGAAAAAGGGAATTTATGTGATTGTCTGGATCTCGACTGAGTGTCGAATCTAGGACCAATAAAGAAGAATTTATCTTATTGTCCGGATTCCGACTAAGTGTCGGATCGGAGAGAAAAAAAGAAAACTTATATGTTTGTCCATGTCTCGACTGAGTGTCAATTCTGGGACCAAAAAAAGGAAACTTATCTGATTGTCTGGATCTCGACTAAGTGTCGAATCTGAGACGATAAAAAGGGAACTTATCTGATTGTCAGCATCCCGACTGTGTTGAATCTGGGACAAAAAAATGAACTTATCTGTTTGTCTGGATATTGACTTAGTGTGGAATCTGTGACTAGAAAAAGGGATTATATTTTATTATCATGATTTTCACTGTGTCGAATCTGAGACTAGGAAAAAGGGAACTTATCTGATTGTCCGGATCTCGACAGAGTGTCAAATCTGAGACTAGAAAAAGGGAACTTATCAGATTTTCCTGATCTCGACTGAGTGTCGAATCTGAGACTAGAAAAATGGAACTTATCTGATTGTCCAGATTCCGATTGAGTGTCAAATCTGGGACAAAAAAAGAGGGTACAAATATCTGATTGTGAGGATTTCAACTAAGTGTCGAATCTGGGAACAAAAAAAGAACTTATATGTTTCAGCATGTCTCGATTGAGTGTCGAATCTGAGATCAAAAAGGATGGAAAAATTATAAAATTGTCCGGTTTCAACTAAATGTCGAATCTGGGACCAAAAAGGGAACTTATTTGTTTGTCAAGATTTCTACTAAATCTCGAATCTGAGACTAGAAAAAGAGAACTTATCTATTTGTCCGTATCTCGACTGAGTGTCAAATCTGGGACCCAAAAAGAGAACTTATAAGATTGTCCGGATCTCGACTGAGTGTCGAATCTGAGACTAGAAAAAGGGAACTTATCTGATTGGCTGGATCTCGACTGTGTGTCAATTCTGGGACAGAAAAAGAGGGAGCAAATATCTGATTGTGAGGATTTCAACTAAGTGTGGAATCTGGAAACAAATAAAAGAACTTACAAGTTTGACCATGTCTCAACTGAGTTTGGAATCTGGGACCAACAGAGAAGGATAAAATATAAAATTGTCCGTATTTCAACCAAATGTCGAATATGGGACAAAAAAGGGAACTTATCTGTTTGTCAAGGTTTCGACTAAATGTCGAATCTGAGACTAGAAAAAGAGAACTTATCTGTTTGTCCATATCTCGACTGAGTGTCAAATCTGTGACCCCAAAAGAGAACTGATAAGATTGTCCAGATCTCGACTGAGTGTCGAGTCTGAGACTAGAAAAGGGAACTTATCTGATTGGCTGGATCTCGACTGAGTGTCAGATCTGGGACAAAAAAAAGGAACCTATCTGATTGTCTGGATCTCGACTGAGTGTCGAATCTAGGCCAAAAAAGAGGGAACAATTATCTGATTGTCTGGATTTTGACTATGTGTCGAATCTGGGACCAAAAAAGGGAACATATCTGTTTGTCTAGATTTCGACTGAGTGTCGAATCTGGGACCAAAAAAGAAGGAAAAATTTTAAAATTGTCCAGATTTCAACTAAATGTCGAATCTGGGACCAAAAAAGGGAACATATCTGTTGTCAATATTTCGACTAAATGTCGAATCTGAGACTAGAAAAAGAGAACTTATCTATTTGTCCGTATCTCGACTGAGTGTCGAATCTATGACCACTGAAGAAGAATTTACCTGATTGTCCGGATTCTGACTAGGTGTCAAATCTGTAAGAAAAAAAGAGAACTTATATGTTTGACAATGTCTAGATTCAGTGTCAAATTTGACAAAATATAAATGGAACTTATCTCATTGTTCCAATCTCGACTGAGTGTCTAATATGGGACCAAAAAAATGAACTTATCTAATTGTCCACATCTCGACTCAGTGTCAAATCTGGGCCCAAAAATGGGAACTTATCTGTTTGTCAGGATCTCGACTGAGTGTCGAATCTGAGACGAGAAAAAGAGAACTTATATGATTGTCAGGATCTCGACTGAGTCAAATCTGGGACCAAAAAAGAGGGAACAAATATCTGATTGTGAGGATTTCAACTAAGTGTCGAATCAGGGAACAAAAAAAAGAACTTATATGTTTGACCATGTCTCTACTGAGTGTCGAATTTTAGACCAAAAAAAAAAGAAAAATTATAAATTTGACGGATTTCAACTAAATGTCGAATCTGGGACCAATAAAGGAAACTTATCTGTTTGTCAAGATTTCGACTAAATGTCGAATCTGAGACTAGAAAAAGAGAACTTATCTGTTTGTCCGTATCTCGACTAAGTGTCAAATCTGGGACCCAAAAAGAGAACTTATAAGATTGTCCGGATCTCGACTGAGTGTCGAATCTGAGACTAGAAAATTGGAACTTATCTGATTGGCTAGATCTCGACTGAGTGTCAAAACAGGGACAAAAAATGGGAACTTATCTGATTGTCTGGATCTCGACTGAGTGTCAAATCTAGGACAAAAAGGAGGGAACAGTTATCTGATTGTCTGGATTTTGACTAAGTGTCGAATCTGGGACCAAGAAAGGGAACATATCTGTTTTGTCTAGCTTTCGACTGAGTGTCAAATCTGGGATCAAAAAAGAAGGAAAAATTACAAAATTGTCCGGATTTAAACTAAATGTCGAATCTGGGACCAAAAAAGGGAACTTATCAGTTTGTCAAGATTTCGACTAAATGTCGAATCTGAGACTAGAAAAAGAGAACTTATTTGTTTGTCCGTATCTCGACTGAGTGTCAATTCTGGGACCAAAAAAGAGAACTTATAAGATTGTCTGGATCTCGACTAAGTGTCGAATCTAAAACTAGAAAAAGGGAACTTATCTGATTAGCTGGATCTCGACTGTGTGTCAAATCTGAGACTAGAAAAAGGGAACTTATCAGATTTTCCTGATCTCGACTGAGTGTTGAATCTGAGACTAGAAAAATGGAACTTATCTGATTGTCTAGATTTCGATTGAGTGTCAAATCTGGGACAAAAAAAGAGGGTACAAATATCTGATTGTGAGGATTTCAACTAAGTGTCGAATCTGGGAACAAAAAAAAGAACTTATATGTTTCACCATGTCTCGATTGAGTGTCGAATCTGAGACCAAAAAAGAAGGAAAAATTATAAAATTGTCCGGATTTCAACTAAATGTCGAATCTGGGACCAAAAAAGGGAACTTATTTGTTTGTCAAGATTTCGACTAAATATCGAATCTGAGACTAGAAAAAGAGAACTTATCTGTTTGTCCGTATCTCGACTTACTGTCAAATCTGGGACCCAAAAAGAGAACTTATAAGATTGTCCGGATCTCGACTGGGTGTCGAATCTGAGACTAGAAAAAGGGAACTTATCTGATTGGCTGGATCTCGACTGTGTGTCAAATCTGAGACAAAAAAGGAGGGAGCAAATATCAGATTGTGAGGATTTCAACTAAGTGTCGAATCTGGGAACAAAAAAAAGAACTTACAAGTTTGACCATGTCTCAACTGAGTGTGGAATCTTGGAACAACAGAGAAGGATAAAATATAATATTGTCCGGATTTCAACTAAATGTCGAATCTGGGACAAAAAAAAGGAACTTATCTGTTTGTCCATATCTCGACTGAGTGTCAAATCTGTGACCCCAAAAGAGAACTTATAAGATTGTCCGTATCTCGACCGAGTGTCGAATCTGAGACTAGATTTGAGTGAGTGTCAAATCTGGGACAAAAAAAGAGGAACTTATCTGATTGTCTAGATCTCGACTGAGTGTCGAATCTAGGACAAAAAAGAGGGAACAATTATCATATTGTCTGGATTTCGACTAAGTGTCGAATCTGGGACCAAAAATGGGAACATATCTGTTTGTCTAGATTTCGACTGAATTTCGAATCTCGGACCCAAAAAGACGGAAAAATTATAAAATTGTCCGGATTTCATCTAAATGGCGAATCTGGGACTAAAAAAGGAAATTTATCTGTTTGTCAAGATTTCGACTAAATGTCGAATCTGAGACTAGAAAAACAGAACTTATCTGTTTGTCTGTATCTCGACTGAGTGTTAATTTTGGGACCCAAAAAGGGAACTTATAAGATTGTCCGGATCTCGACTGAGTGTCGAAACTGAGACTAGAAAAGGCAACTTATCTTATTGGCTGGATCTCGACTGTGTGTCAAATCTGGGAAAAAAAAAGGAACTTATCTCATTGTCTGGATCTCGTCTGAGTGTCGAATCTAGGACAAAAAGGAGGGAACAATTATCTGATTGTCTGGATTTCAACTAAGTGTCAAATCTGGGACCAAAAAAGGGAACATTTCTGTTTGTCTAGATTTCGACTGAATGTCGAATCTGGGACCAAAAATGAAGGAAAAATTATAAAATTGTCCGGATTTCGACTAAATATCGAATCTGAGACTAGAAAAAGAGAACTTATCTGTTTGTCAGTATCTCGACTGAGTGTCAAATCTGGGACCCAAAAAGAGAACTTATAAGATTGTCCGGATCTCGACTGAGTGTCGAATCTGAGACTAGAAAAAGGGAACTTATCTGATTGGCTGGATCTCGACTGTGTGTCAAATCTGGGACAAAAAAAGAGGGAGCAAATATCTGATTGTGAGGAATTCAACTAAGTGTCGAATCTGGGAACAAAAAAAAGAACTTACAAGTTTGACCATGTCTCAACTGAGTGTGCAATCTGGGACCAACAGAGAAGGATAAAATATAAAATTGTCAGGATTTCAACTAAATGGCGAATCTGGGACCAAAAAAGGGAATTTATCTGTTTGTCAAGATTTCGACTAAATGTCGAATCTGAGACTAGAAAAAGAGAACTTATCTGTTTGTCCGTATCTCGACTGAGTGTCAATTCTGGGACCCAAAATGAGAACTTATAAGATTGTCTGGATCTCGACTGAGTGTCAAATCTGGGACAAAAAAGAGAACTTATCTGATTGTGTGGATCTCGACTGAGTGTCGAATCTTGTACAAAAAAGAGGGAACAATTATCTGATAGTCTGGATTTCGACTAAGTATCGAATCTGGACGAGAAATGGGAAAATATTAGTTTGTCTAGATTTCGACTGAATGTCGAATCTGGGACCAAAATAGAAGAAAGAATTATAAAATTGTCCGGACTTCAACTAAATGTCAAATCTCGGACCAAAAAATGGGAACTTATCTGATTGTCTGGATCTCGACTGAGTGTCGAATCTGAGACTAGAAAAAGGGGAACTTATTTGAGTGTCTGGATATCGACTGAGTGTCAAATCTGAGACTAGTAAAATGAAACTTATCTGATTGTCAGGATCTCGACTGAGTGTTGAATATGAGACTAGAAAAAGGGTACTTATCTGATTGTCCTGATTTTGACTGTGTCAAATCTGAGACTAGAAAAAGGGAGCTTATATGATAGTTTGGTTCTTGTCTGAGTGTCGAATCTGAGACTAGAAAAAGTGAACTTATCTGATTGTCTGGATCTGGACTGAGTGTCGAATCTATGACTAGAAAAAGGGAACTTATTCGAGTGTCTGGATCTCGACTGAGTGTCAAATCTGAGACTAGTAAAATGAAACTTATCTGATTGTAGGATCTCGACTGAGTGTTGAATCTGAGACTAGAAAATGGGAATTTATCTGATTGTCTGGATCTCGACTGAGTGTCGAATCTAGGACCAATAAAGAAGAATTTATCTTATTGTCCGGATTCCGACTAGGTGTCGGATCTGAGAGAAAAAAGAGAACTTATATGTTTGTCCATGTCTCGACTGAGTGTCAATTATGGGACCAAAAATGAGAACTTATCTGATTGTCTGGATCTCGACTAAGTGTCGAATCAGAGACGAGAAAAAGGGAACTTATCTGATTGTCAGGATCCCGACTTTGTTGAATCTGGGACAAAAAAATGAAATTATCTGATTGTCCGGATATTGACTTAATGTTGAATCTGAGACTAGAAAAAGGGATTATATCTGATTATCATGATTTTCATTGTGTCGAATCTAAGATTAGGAAAAAGGGAACTTATCTGATTGTCTGGATCTCGAATGAGTGTCAAATCTGAGACTTGAAAAAGGGAACTTATCAGATTTTCCTGATCTCGACTGAGTGTCGAATCTAAGACTAGAAAAAGGGAACTTATCAGATTTTCCTGATCTCGACTGAGTGTCGAATCTGAGACTAGAAAAATGGAACTTATCTGATTGTTTAGATTCCGATTGAGTGTCATATCCGGGACCAAAAAGAGGGTACAAATATCTGATTGTGAGGATTTCAACTAAGTGTCCAATCTGGGAACAAAAAAATGAACTTATATGTTTCACCATGTCTCGATTGAGTGTCGAATCTGGTACCAAAAAAGAAGGAAAAATTATAAAATTGTCCGGATTTTAACTAAATGTCGAATCTGGGACCAAAAAAGGGAACTTATTTGTTTGTCAAGATTTCGACTAAATCTCGAATCTTAGACTAGAAAAAGAGAACTTATCTGTTTGTCCGTATCTCGACTGAGTGTCAAATCTGGGACCCAAAAAGAGAACTTATAAGATTGTCCGGATCTCGACTGAGTGTCGAATCTGAGACTAGAAAAAGGGAACTTATCTGATTGGCTGGATCTTGACTGTGTGTCAAATCTGGGACAAAAAAAGAGGGAGCAAATATCTGATTGTGAGGATTTCAACTTGGTGTCGAATCTGGGAACAAAAAAAAGAACTTACAAGTTTGACCATGTCTCAACTGAGTGTCGAATCTGGGACCAATAAACAAGGAATAATTATATAATTGTCCGGACTTCAACTAAATGTGGAATCTGGGACAAAAAAAGGAAACTTATCTGTTTGTCAAGATTTCGACTAAATGTCGAATCTCAGACTAGAAAAAGAGTACTTATCTGTTTGTCCGTATCTCGAGTAAGTGTCAAATCAGGGACCCAAAAAGAGAAGTTATAAGATTGTCCGGATCTCGATTGAGTGTCGAAACTGAGACTAGAAAAGGGAACTTATCTAATTGGCTGGATCTCGACTGTGTGTCAAATCTGGGACAAAAAAAAGGAACATATCTAAATGTCTGGATCTAGACTGAATGTCGAATCTAGGACAAAAAAGAGGGTACAATTATCTGATTTTCTGGATTTCAACTAAGTGTCGAATCTGGGACCAAAAAAGGGAACATTTTTGTTTGTCTAGATTTCGACTGAATGTCGAATCTGGGACCAAAAAAGAAGGAAGAATTATAAAATTATCCGGATTTCAACAAAATGTCCAATCTCGGACCAATAAAGGGAACTTATCTGATTGTCAGGATCTCGACTGAGTGTCGAATCTAGGACCAATAGAGAACAATTTATCTGATTGTCCGGATTCGGACTAGGTGTCGAATCTGAAAGAAAAAAAGAGAACTTATATGTTTAACCATGTCTTGACTGAGTGTCAAATCTGAGACAAAAAAAATGGAACTTATCTTATTCCAATCTCGACTGAGTGTCGAATATGGGACCAAAAAAATGAACTTATCTGATTGTCCATCTCGCGACTGAGTGTCAAATCGAGGCCCAAAAAAGGGAACTTATCTGATTGTCTGGATCTCAACTGAGTGTCGAATCTGAGACGAGAAAAAGGGAACTTATCTGATTGTCAGGATCTCGACTGAGTCAAATTTGGGACCAAAAAAGAGGGAACAAATATCTGATTGTGAGGATTTCAACTAAGTGTCAAATCAGGGAACTAAAAAATGAACTTATATGTTTGACCATGTCTCTACTGAGTGTCGAATCTTAGACCAAAAAAAAAAGAAATGTTATAAAATTGTCCGGATTTCAACTAAATGTCGAATCTGGGACCAAGAAAGGGAACATATCTGTTTGTCAAGATTTCGACTAAATGTCGAATCTGAGACTATAAAAAGAGAACTTATCTGTTTGTCCGTATCTCGACTGAGTGTCGAATCTATGACCAATAAAGAAGAATTTATCTGATTGTCCGGATTTTGACTAGGTGTCGAATCTGAAAGAAAAAAAGAGAACTTATATGTTTGACAATCTCTAGACTGAGTGTCAAATTTGAGACAAAATAAATGGAACTTATCTCATTGTTTCAATCTCGACTGAGTGTCTAATATGGGGCCAAAAAAATGAACTTATCTAACTGTCCACATCTCGACTGAGTGTCAAATCTGGGCCCAAAAATGGGAACTTATCTGTTTGTCAGGATCTCGACTGAGTGTCGAATCTGAGACGAGAAAAAGAGAACTTATATGATTGTCAGGATCTCGACTGAGTCAAATCTGGGACCAAAAAAGAGGGAACAAATATCTGATTGTGAGGATTTCAACTAAGTGTCGAATCAGGGAACAAAAGAAAAAACTTATATGTTTGACCATGTCTCTACTGACTGTCGAATCTTAGACCAAAAAAAAAAGAAAAATTATAAAATTGACCGGATTTCAACTAAATGTCGAATCTGGGACCAATAAAGGAAACTTATCTGTTTGTCAAGATTTCGACTAAATGTCGAATCTGAGACTAGAAAAAGAGAACTTATCTGTTTGTCCGTATCTCGACTAAGTGTCAAATCTGGGACCCAAAAAGAGAACTTATAAGATTGTCCGGATCTCGACTGAGTGTCGAATCTGAGACTAGAAAATTGGAATTTATCTGATTGGCTGGATCTCGACTGAGTGTCCAAACAGGGACAAAAAATGGGAACTTATCTGATTGTCTGGATCACGACTTAGTGTCAAATCTAGGACAAAAAAGAGGGAACAGTTATCTGATTGTCTGGATTTTGACTAAGTGTCGAATCTGGGACCAAGAAAGGGAACATATCTGTTTGTCTAGCTTTCGACTGAGTGTCAAATCTGGGATCAAAAAAGAAGGAAAAATTATAAGATTGTCCGGATTTCAACTAAATGTCGAATCTGGGACAAAAAAGGGAACTTATCTGTTTGTCAAGATTTCGACTAAATGTCGAATCTGAGACTAGAAAAAGAGAACTTATCAGTTTGTCCGTATCTCGACTGAGTGTCAATTCTGGGACCCAAAAAGAGAACTTATAAGATTGTCTGGATCTCGACTGAGTGTCGAATCTAAAACTAGAAAAAGGGAACTTATCTGATTAGCTGGATCTCGACTGTGTGTCAAATCTGGGACAAAAAAAAGGAACTTATCTGATTGTGTGGATCTCGACTGAGTGTCGAATCTAGGAAAAAAATGAGGGAACAATTATCTGATTGTCTGGATTTCGACTAAGTGTCGAATCTGGGACCAAAAAGGAAACATATTTGTTTGTCTAGATTTCGACTGAATGTCGAATCTGGGACCAAAATAGAAGGAAGAATTATAAAATTGTTCGGACTTCAACTAAATGTCAAATCTCGGACCAAAAAAAAGGAACTTATCTGATTGTCTGGAGCTCGACTGAGTGTCGAATCTGAGACTAGAAAAAGGGGAACTTATTTGAGTGTCTGGATATCGACTGAGTGTCAAATCTGAGACTAGTAAAATGAAACTTATCTGATTGTCAGGATCTCGACTGAGTGTTGAATCTGAGACTAGAAAAAGGGTACTTATCTGATTGTCCTGATTTTGACTGTGTCAAATCTGAGACTAGAAAAAGGGAACTTATCTGATAGTTTGGTTCTTGTCTGAGTGTCGAATCAGAGACCAGAAAAAGAAAACTTATCTGATTGTCTGGATCTGGACTGAGTGTCGAATCTAAGACTAGAAAAAGGGAACTTATTTGAGTGTCTGGATCTCGACTGAGTGTCAAATCTGAGACTAGTAAAATGAAACTTATCTGATTGCAGGATCTCGACTGAGTGTTGAATCTGAGACTAGAAAAAGGGAATTTATCTGATTGTCTGGATCTCGACTGAGTGTCGAATCTAGGACCAATAAAGAAGAATTTATCTTATTGTCCGGATTCCGACTAGGTGTCGGATCTGAAAGAAAAAAAGAGAACTTATATGTTTGTCCATGTCTCGACTGAGTGTCAATTCTGGGACCAAAAAAAGGAAACTTATCTGATTGTCTGGATCTCGACTAAGTGTCGAATCTGAGAAGAGAAAAAGGGAACTTATCTGACTGTCAGCATCCCGACAGTGTTGAATCTGGGACAAAAAATTGAACTTATCTGTTTGTCCGGATATTGACTTAGTGTGGACTCTGTGACTAGAAAAAGGGATTATATTTTATTATCATGATTTTCACTGTGTCGAATCTGAGATTAGGAAAAAGGGAACTTATCTGATTGTCCGGATCTCAACTGAGTGTCAAATCTGAGACTAGAAAAAGGGAACTTATCAGATTTTCCTGATCTCGACTGAGTGTTGAATCTGAGACTAGAAAAATGGAACTTATCTGATTGTCCAGATTTCGATTGAGTGTCAAATCTGGGACAAAAAAAGAGGGTACAAATATCTGATTGTGAGGATTTCAACTAAGTGTCGAATCTGGGAACAAAAAAATGTACTTATATGTTTCACCATGTCTCGATTGAGTGTCGAATCTAAGACCAAAAAAGAAGGAAAAATTATAAAATTGTCCGGATTTCAACTAAATGTCGAATCTGGGACCAAAAAAGGGAACTTATTTGTTTGTCAAGATTTCGACTAAATATCGAATCTGAGACTAGAAAAAGCGAACTTATCTGTTTGTCCGTATCTCGACTGAGTGTCAAATCTGGGACCCAAAAAGAGAACTTATAAGATTGTCCGGATCTCGACTGAGTGTCGAATCTGAGAATAGAAAAAGGGAACTTATCTGATTGGCTGGATCTCGACTGTGTGTCAAATCTGGGACAAAAAAAGAGGGAGCAAATATCTGATTGTGAGGATTTCAACTAAGTGTCGAATCTGGGAACAAAAAAAAGAACTTACTAGTTTGACCATGTCTCAACTGAGTGTGGAATCTTGGACCAACAGAGAAGGATAAAATATAAAATTGTCCGGATTTCAACTAAATGTCGAATCTGGGACAAAAAAAGGGAACTTATCTGTTTGTCAAGATTTCAACTAAATATCGAATCTGAGACTAGAAAAAGAGAACTTATCTGTTTGTCCATATCTCGACTGAGTGTCAAATCTGTGACCCCAAAAGAGAACTTATCAGATTGTCCGGATTTCGACCGAGTGTCGAATCTGAGACTAGATTTGAGTGAGTGTCAAGTCTGGGACAAAAAAAAAGGAACTTATCTGATTGTCTAGATCTCGACTGAGTGTCGAATCTAGGACAAAAAAGAGGGAACAATTATCATATTGTCTGGATTTCGACTAAGTGTCGAATCTGGGACCAAAAAAGAGAACATATATGTTTGTCGAGATTTCGACTGAATTTCGAACCTCGGACCCAAAAAGAAGGAAAAATTATAAAATTGTCCGGATTTCATCTAAATGGCGAATCTGGGACCAAAAAAGGGAATTTATCTGTTTGCTAAGATTTCGACTAAATGTTGAATCTGAGACTAGAAAAAGAGAACTTATCTGTTTATCTGTATCTCGACTGAGTGTTAATTTTGGGACCCAAAAAGGGAACTTATAAGATTGTCCGGATCTCGACCGAGTGTCGAAACTGAGACTAGAAAAGGCAACTTATCTGATTGGCTGGATCTCGACTGTGTGTCATATCTGGGAAAAAATAAAGGAACTTATCTGATTGTCTGTCTCTCGTCTGAGTGTCGAATCTAGGACAAAA
This sequence comes from Cardamine flexuosa, assembly GCA_963555745.1. NCBI lineage: Eukaryota > Viridiplantae > Streptophyta > Magnoliopsida > Brassicales > Brassicaceae > Cardamine > Cardamine flexuosa. The sequence goes on along the minus strand of OY743217.1, from coordinate 22,659,950 downwards.
AAGAGGGAACAATTATCTGATTGTCTGGATTTCAACTAAGTGTCAAATCTGGGACCAAAAAAGGGAACATTTCTGTTTATCTAGATTTCGACTGAATGTCGAATCTGGGACCAAAAATGAAGGAAAAATTATAAAATTGTCCGGATTTCGACTAAATATCGAATCTGAGACTAGAAAAAGAGAACTTATCTGTTTGTCCGTATCTCGACTGAGTGTCAAATCTGGGACCCAAAAAGAGAACTTATAAGATTCTCCGGATCTCGACTGAGTGTCGAATCTGAGACTAGAAAAAGGGAACTTATCTGATTGGGTGGATCTCGACTGTGTGTCAAATCTGGGACAAAAAAAGAGGGAGCAAATATCTGATTGTGAGGATTTCAACTAAGTGTTGAATCTGGGAACAAAAAAAAGAACTTACAAGTTTGACCATGTCTCAACTGAGTGTGCAATCTGGGACCAACAGAGAAGGATAAAATATAAAATTGTCCGGATTTCAACTAAATGGTGAATCTGGGACCAAAAAAGGGAATTTATCTGTTTGTCAAGATTTCGACTAAATGTCGAATCTGAGACTAGAAAAAGAGAACTTATCTGTTTGTCCGTATCTCGACTGAGTGTCAATTCTGGGACCCAAAATGAGAACTTATAAGATTGTCTGGATCTCGACTGAGTGTCAAATCTGGGACAAAAAATGGAACTTATCTGATTGTGGGGATCTCGACTGAGTGTCGAATCTAGGACAAAAAGGAGGGAACAATTATCTGATTGTCTGGATTTCGACTAAGTATCGAATCTGGACGAGAAAAGGGAACATATTAGTTTGTCTAGATTTATCTTATTGTCCGGATTCCGACTAGGTGTCGGATCTGAGAGAAAAAAGAGAACTTATATGTTTGTCCATGTCTCGACTGAGTGTCAATTATGGGACCAAAAAATGGGAACTTATCTGATTCTCTGGATCTCGACTAAGTGTCGAATCAGAGACGAGAAAAAGGGAACTTATCTGATTGTCAGGATCTCGACTTTGTTGAATCTGGGACAAAAAAATGAAATTATCTGATTGTCCGGATATTGACTTAATGTTGAATCTGAGACTAGAAAAAGGGATTATATCTGATTATCATGATTTTCATTGTGTCGAATCTGAGATTAAGAAATAGGGAACTTATCTGATTGTCTGAATCTCGACTGAGTGTCGAATCATGGACAAAACAGAGGGAACAATTATCTGTTTGTCTGGATTTCGACTTATTGTTGAATCTAGGACCAAAAAAAGGAACATATCTGTTTGTCTAAATTTTGACTGAGTGTCAAATCTGGGACCAAAAAAGAAGGAAAAATTATAAAATTGCCGGATTTCAGCTAAATGTTGAATCTCGGACCAAAAAAGGGAACGTATGTGTTTGTTAATATTTCGACTAAGTGTCGAATCTGAGACTAAAAAAAGAGAACTTATCTAATTATCCGGATCTCGACAGTGTCGAATCTGGGACAAAAAAAGGAACTTATCTGATTGTCCGGATCTCGTCTGAGAGTTGAATCTGAGACTAGAAAAAGGGAACTTAGATGATTGTCTTGATTTTGACTGTGTCGAATCTGAGACTAGAAAAAGGGAACTTATCTGTTTGTCTTGATTTTGATTGAGTGTCGAATCTGGGACCAAAATGAGGGAAAAATTATAAGGTTGTCCGGATTTCAACTAAATGTTGAATCAGGGACCAAAAAAGGGAACTTATCTGTTTGTCTAGATTTCGACTGACTGTCGAATCTGAGACTATGAAAATGGAACTTATCTAATAGTCTCAACTGTGTCTTACATCTGGATTTCAACTGAGTGTCGAATCTGGGACCAAAGAGGGGAACTAATTTGATTGTCTGGATCTTGACCGAGTGTCGAATCTTAGACTAGAAAAAGGGAACTTATCTGATTGTCCAGGTCTCGACTTAGTGTCGAATCTGAGACTAGAAAAAGGGAACTTATCTGAGTGTCTGGATCTCGACTGAGTGTCGAATCTGAGACTAGTAAAATGAAACTTATCTGATTGTCAGGATCTCGACTGAGTGTCGAATCTGAGACTAGAAAAAGGGAACTTATCTCATTGTCCGGATCTTGACTGAGTGTCGAATCTGGGTCCCAAAAAAGGGAACTTATCAAATTGTTTAGATTTCGACTAAATGTCGAATATGAGACTAGAAAAAGAGAACTTATCTGTTTGTCCATATCTCGACTGAGTGTCAAATCTGGGACCATAAAAGGGAACTTATAAGATTGGTCGGATCTCGATTGAGTGTCGAATCTGAGACTAGATAAAGCGAACTTATCTGAGTGTCTTGATCTCGACTAAGTGTCGAATCTGAGACAAGTAAAATGGAACTTATCTGATTGTCACGATCTCGACTGAGTGTTTAATCTGAGACTAGAAAAAGGGAACTTATCTGATTGTACGGATTTGATTGAGTGGAGTATCTGGGACCAATAAAAGGGAACTTATCTGTTTGTCTAGATGTCGATTGAGTGACGAATCTGGGACCAAAAAGAGGGAAAAATTATACGATTGTCCGGATTTCAACTAAATGTTCAATCTCGGACCAAAAAAGAAAACTTATCTGTTTGTCTAGATTTCGGCTGACTGTCGAATCAGAGACTAGAAAATGGAACTTATCTTATTGTCCGGATCTCGACTGAGTCTCACATCTCGATTCCAACTCAGTGTCGAATCTGGGACCAAAGAGGGGAACTAATATGATTGTCTAGATCTTGACTGAGTGTCGAATCTGAGACTAGAAAAAGGGAACTTATCTGATTTTCCGAATCTCGACTGAGTGTCGAATCTGAGACTAGAAAAAGGGAACTTATCTGAGTGTTTGGATCTCGACTGAGTATCGAATCTGAGACTAGTAAAATGGAACTTATCTGATTGTCAGGATCTTGACTAAGTGATGAATCTGTGACTAGAAAAAGGGAACTTATCTGATTGTATGGATCTTGATGGAATGTCGAATCTGGTACCAATAAAAGGGAATTTATCTGATTGTTCGGATTCCAACTGAGTGTCAAATCTGGGACCAAAAAAGAGGGACCAAATTTCTGATTGTGAGGATTTCAACTAAGTGTCGAATCTGGGAGCAAATAAAAGAACATATATGTTTGACCATGTCTCCACTGAGTGTCGAATCTGAGACTAGAGAAAGGGAACTTATCTCATTGTCTGGATCTTGAATGAGTGTCGAATTTGGGACAAAAAAAGGGAACTTATCTGATTGTTTAGATTTCGACTAAATGTCGAATATGAGACTAGAAAAAGAGAACTTATATGTTTGTCTGTATCTCGACTGAGTGTCAAATCTGGGACCAAAAAAGGGAACTTATAAGATTGTCCGGATCTCGACTATGTGCCAAATCTGAGACTAGAAAAAGGGAAATTTTCTGATTGGCTGAATCACGACTGAGTGTAAAATCTAGGACAAAAAGAAAGAAACTTATCTGATTGTTTGGATCTCGACTGAGTGTCGAATCGAGGACAAAATAGAGGGAACAATTATCTGTTTGTCTGAATTTAGACTAAGTGTCGAATTTGGGACCAAAAAAGGGAACATATCTGTTTGTCTAGATTTCGACTGACTGTCGAATCTGGGACAAAAAAGAAGGAAAATTTTTTAAATTGTTCGAATTTCAACCTAAAAGTCGAATCTCGGACCTAAAAAGGGAACTAGTCGGTTTGTCAAGATTTCAACTGAGTATTGAATCCTAGACTAGAAAAAGAAAACTTATCTGTTTATCTGTATCTCGACTGAGTGTCAAATCTGGGACCCAAAAAGGGAACTCATAAGATTGTCCGGATCTCGACTGAGTGTCAAATCAGAGAATAGAAAAAGGGAACTTATCTGGTTGGCTGGATCTCGACTTAGTGTCAAATCTGGGACAAAAAAAATGGAACTTATCTTATTGTCTGGATCCCGACAGAGTGTCGAAACTAGGACAAAAAAGAGGGAACAATTATCTGATTGTCTGGATTTCGACTAATTATGGATTTCGACGGAGTTTCAAATCTCGGACCAAAAAAGAAGGAAAAATTATAAAATTGTCCGGATTTCAACTAAATGTCAAATCTCGATCAAAAAAGGGAACTTATCTGTTTGTCAAGATTTCGACTAAGTGTCAAATCTGAGACTAAAAAAAGAGAACTTATCTAATTATCCGGATCTCGACTGTGTCGAATCTGGGACAAAAAAGGGAACTTATCTGATTGTCCGGATCTGGACTGAGTGTGGAATCTGAGAATAGAAAAAGGGAACTTATCTGATTGTCCTGATTTTGACTGTGTCGAATCTTAGACTAGAAAAAGGGATCTTATCTGATTGTTTGGTTCGTGACTGAGTGTCGAATCTGAGACTAGAAAAAGGGAACTTATCTGTTTGTCAAAATTTCGACTAAATGTCAAATCTAAGATTTGAAAAACAGAACTTATCTGATTGTCTGGATCTCGACTGAGTTTCGAATCTGAGACTAGAAAAAGGGAACCTATTTGAGTGTCCGGATCTCGACTGAGTGTCAAATCTGAGACTAGTAAAATGAAACTTATCTGATTGTCAGGATCTCGACCCAGTGTTGAATCTGAGACTAGAAAAAGGGAATTTATGTGATTGTCTGGATCTCGACTGAGTGTTGAATCTAGGACCAATAAAGAAGAATTTATCTGATTGTCTGAATTCCAACTAGGTGTCAAATCTGAGGAAAAAAATAGAGAACTTATATGTTTGTCCATGACTCGACTGAGTGTCAAATCTAAGACAAAAAAAAAAGGAACTTATCTCATTGTTCCAATCTCGACTGCGTGTCGAATATGGGACCAAAAAAATGAACTTATCCGATTGTCCACATCTCGACTGAGTCTCAAATCTGGGACCAAAAAAGGGAACTTATCTGATTGTCTGGATCTTGACTGAGTGTCGAATCTGAGACGAGAAAAAGGGAACTTATCTGATTGTCAGGATCTCCACTGTGTCGAATCTAGGACAAAAAAGGAACTTATCTCATTGTCCGGATCTTGACTGAGTGTTGACTCTCAGACTTGAAAAAGGGATTTTATCAGATTATCCTGATTTTGACTGTGTCGAATCTGAGATTAGAAAAAAGGGAATTTATCTGATTGTCTGGATCTTGACTGAGTGTCAAATCTGAGACTAGAAAAAGGGAACTTATTTGACTCTCCTTATCTCGACTGAGTGTCGAATCTGAAACTAGAAAATTTGAACTTATCTGACTTTCCAGATTACGCCTAAGTGTCAAATCTGGGACCAAAAAAGAGGGAACAAATATATGATTGTGAAGATTTCAACTAATTGTCGAATGTGGGAGCAAAACAAAGAACTTATATGTTTGACCATGTCTCGACTAAGTGTCGAATGTGGGAGCAAAACAAAGAACTTATATGTTTGACCATGTCTCGACTAAGTGTCAAATCTGAGACTAGAAAACGGGAACTTATCTCATTGTCCGGATCTTGACTGAGTGTCGAATCTGGGACCAAAAAAAGGGAACTAATCTAATTGTCTAGATTTCGACTAAATGTCGAATATGAGACTAGAAAAAGAGAACTTATATGTTTGTCCGTATCTCGACTGAGTTTCAAATCTGGGGCCAAAAAAGAGAACTTATAAGATTGTCCGGATCTCGACTGAGTGTCGAATCTAAGACTAGAAAAATGGAATTTATCGAATTGTCTGGATCTCGACTGAGTCTCAAATCTTGGGCAAAAAAAAAGAACTTATCTGATTGTCCGGACCTCACTTCAGTGTCAATTCTAGGACAAAAAAGAGGGAACAATTATCTGTTTGTCTAGATTTCGACTGAGGGTCAAATCTGGGACCAAAAAAGAAGGAAAAATTATAAAATTGTTCGGATTTCAACTATATGTCGAATCTGGGACCAAAAAAAGGGAACTCATCTAATTGTCTAGATTTGGACTAAATGTCGAATATGAGACTAGAAAAAGGGAACTTATCTGATTGTCAGGATCTCGACTAAGTGTCAAATCTTAGCCAAGAAAAAGGAAACTTATCTGATTGTCAGGATCTTGACTGAGTGTTGAATCTGAGACTAGAAATAGAGATTTTATCTTATAATCCTGATTTTGACTGTGTCGATTCTGAGATAAGGAAATAAGGAACTTATCTGATTGTCCGGATCTCGACTGAGTGTCAAATCTGAGACTAGAAAAAGGGAACTTATCTGATTTTCCTGATCTCGACTGAGTGTCGAATCTGAGACTAGAAAAATGGAACTTATCTGATTGTCCAGTTTCCGACTGAGTGTCAAATCTGGAACCAAAAAAGAGGGAACAAAAATCTGATTGTGAGGATTTCAACTAAGTGTCGAATCCGGGAGCAACAAATAAGGGAACTTATCTGTTTGTCAAGATTTCGACTGAGTGTTGAATCCTAGACTAGAAAAAGAGAACTTATCTGTTTGTCCGTATCTCGACTGAGTATCAAATCTGGGACCCAAAAAGGGAGTGTCCGGATCTCGACTGAGTGTCGAATCTGACACTAGAAAAAGGGAACTTATCTGGTTGGCTGGATCTCGACTGAGTGTCAAAGCTGCGAAAAAAAGGAACTTATCTGATTGTCTGGATCTCGACTGAGTGTCAAAACTAGGACAAAAAAGAGGGAACAATGATCTGATTGTCTAGATTTCGACTAATTGTCGATTTCGACTAATTGTCGATTTCGACTGAATGTCAAATCTGGGACCAAAAAAGAAGGAAAAATTATAAAATTGTCCGGATTTCAACTAATTGTCGAATCTCGGACCAAAAAAGGGAACTTATCCGTTTGTTAAGATTTCGACTAAGTGTCGAATATGAGACTAAAAAAGAGAACTTATCTAATTATCCGGATCTCGACGGTGTCGAATCTTGGACAAAAAAAAGGAACTTATCTGATTGTCCGGATCTCGACTGAGTGTTGAATATGAGAATTGAAAAGGAGAACTTATCTGATTATCCTGATTTTAACTTTGTCGAATCTTAGACTAGAAAAAGGGATCTTATCTGATTGTTTTGTTCTTGACTGAGTGTCGAATCTGAGACTAGAAAAAGAGAACTTATCTGATTGTCTTGATCTCGACTAAGTGTCAAATCTGAGACTAGAAAAAGGGAACTTATTTGAGTGTCCGGATCTCGACTGAGTGTCAAATCTGAGACAAGTAAAATGAAACTTATCTGATTGTCAGGATCTCGACTGAGTGTTGAATCTGAGACTAGAAAAAGGGAATTTATGTGATTGTCTGGATCTCGACTGAGTGTCGAATCTAGGACCAATAAAAAAGAATTTATCTAATTGTCCGGATTCCAACTAGGTGTCGAATCTGAGGGAAAAAAAGAGAACTTATCTGTTTGTCCATGACTTGACTGAGTGTCAAATCTGTGACAAAAAAAAACGGAACTTATCTCATTGTTCCAATCTCGACTGAGTGTCGAATATGGGACCAAAAAAATGAACTTATCTGATTGTCCACATCTCGACTGAGTCTCAAATCTGGGACCAAAAAAGGGAACTTATCTGATTGTCTGGATCTTGAGTGAGTGTCGAATCTGAGACAAGAAAAAGGGAACTTATCTGATTGTCAGGATCTCCACTGTGTCGAATCAGGGACAAAAAAGGAACTTATCTCATTGTCCGGATCTTGACTGAGTGTTGAATCTCAGACTAGAAAAAGGGATTTTATCTTATTATCCCGATTTGGACTGTGTCGAATCTGAGATTAGAAAAAAGGGAACTTATCTGATTGTCTGGATCTTGACTAAGTGACAAATCTGAGACTAGAAAAAGAGATCTTATTTGACTTTCTTGATCTCGACTGAGTGTCGAATCTGAGACTAGTAAAATGGAACATATCTGATTGTCCAGATTCCGACTGAGTGTCAAATCTGGGACCAAAAAAGAGGGAACAAATATCTGATTGTGACGATTTCAACTAGGTGTCGAATCTGGGAGCAAAACAAAGAACTTATATGTTTGACCATGTCTCGACTAAGTGTCGAATCTGAGACTAGAAAAAAGGAACTTATCTCATTGTCCGGATCTTGACTGAGTGTCGAATCTGTGACCAAAAACTGGGAACTTATCTAATTGTCTAGATTTCGACTAAATGTCGAATATGAGACTAGAAAATGAGAACTTATATGTTTGTCGGTATCTCGACTGAGTGTCAAATCTGGGCCAAAAAAAGGGAACTTATAAGATTGTCCAGATCTCGACTGAGTGTCGAATGTGAGACTAGAAAAAGGGAATTTATCTGATTGGCTGGATCTCGACTGAGTGTCAAATCTGGGGCAAAAAAAAGAACTTATCGAATTGTCTAGATTTTGACTATATGTCGACTATGAGACTAAAAATAGAAAACTTATTTGTTTGTCTGTATCTCGACTCAGTGTCAAATCTGGGACCAACAAAGGGAACTTATAAGATTGTCTAGATCTCAACACTGTGTCGAATCTGAGACTAGAAAAAGGGAACTTATCTGATTGGCTGGATCTCGACTGAGTGTCAAATCTGGGACAAAAAAAAAGGAACTTATCTGATTGTCTGGATCTTGACTGAGTGTCGAATCTAGGACAATAAAGAGGGAACAATTATCTGATTGTATGGATTTCGACTAAGTGTTGAATCGGGGACCAAAAAAGGGAACATATCCGTTTGTCTAGATTTCGACTGAATGTCGAATCTAGGACCAAAAAAGAAGGAAAAATTATAAAAATGTCCGGATTTCAATTAAATGTCGAATCTCGGACCAAAAAATGGAACTTATCTGTTTGTCAAGATTTCGACTAAGTGTCGAATCTGAGACTAAAAAAAGAGAACTTATATGTTTGTCCGTATCTCGACTGAGTGTCAAATCTGAGACTAGAAAAAGGGAACTTATTTGAGTGTCCAGATCTCGACTGAGTGTCAAATCTGAGACTAGTAAAATGAAACTTATCTGATTGTCAGGATCTCGACTGAGTGTTGAATCTGAGACTAGAAAAAGGGAATTTATGTGATTGTCTGGATCTCGACTGAGTGTCGAATCTAGGACCAATAATGAAGAATTGATCTGATTGTCCGAATTCCAACTAGGTGTCGAATATGAGGAAAAAAAGGAGAACTTATATGTTTGTCCATGACTCAACTGAGTGTCAAATCTGAGGGAAAAAAAACAGAACTTATCTCATTGTTCCAATCTCGAATGAGTGTCGAATATGGGACCAAAAAATTAAACTTATCTGATTGTCCACATCTCGACTGAGTCTCAAATCTGGGACCAAAAAAGGGAACTTATCTGATTGTCTGGATCTGGAGTGAGTGTCGAATCTGAGACGAGAAAAAAGGAACTTATCTGATTGTCAGGATCTCGACCGTGTCGAATCTGGGACAAAAAAAGGAACTTATCTGATTGTCCGGATCTTGACTGAGTGTTGAATCTCAGACTAGAAAAAGGGATTTTATCTGATTATCCTGATTTTGACTGTGTCGAATCTGAGATTAGAAAAAAGGAAATTTATCTGATTGTCTTGATCTCGACTGAATGTCAAATCTGAGACTAGAAAAAGGGAACTTATTTGACTTTCCTGATCTCGACTGAGTGTCGAATCTGAGACTAGTAAAATGAAACTTATCTGATTGTCAGGATCTCGACTATGTGTTGAATCTGAGACTAGAAAAAGGGAATTTATGTGATTGTCTGGATCTCGACTGAGTGTCGAATCTAGGACCAATAATGAAGAATTGATATGATTGTCCGAATTCCAACTAGGTGTCGAATATGAGGAAAAAAAGGAGAACTTATATGTTTGTCCATGACTCAACTGAGTGTCAAATCTGAGGGGAAAAAAACGGAACTTATCTCATTGTTCCAATCTCGAATGAGTGTCGAATATGGGACCAAAAAATTAAACTTATCTGATTGTCCACATCTCGACTGAGTCTCAAATCTGGGACCAAAAAAGGGAACTTATCTGATTGTCTGGATCTGGAGTGAGTGTCGAATCTGAGACGAGAAAAAAAGAACTTATCTGATTGTCAGGATCTCGACCGTGTCGAATCTGGGACAAAAAAGGAACTTATTCGATTGTCCGGATCTTGATTGAGTGTTGAATCTCAGACTAGAAAAAGGGATTTTATCTGATTATCCTGATTTTGACTGTGTCGAATCTGAGATTAGAAAAAAGGAAATTTATCTGATTGTCTTGATCTCGACTGAGTGTCAAATCTGTGACTAGAAAAAGGGAACTTATTTGACTTTCCTGATCCCGACTGAGTGTCGAATCCGAGACTAGAAAAATGAAACTTATCTGATTGTCCAGATTCCGACTAAGTGTCAAATCTGGGACCAAAAAAGAGGTAACAAATATCTGATTGTGAGGATTTCAACTAAGTGTCGAATCTGGGAGGAAAACAAAGAACTTATATGTTTGACCATGTCTCGACTATGTGTCGAATCTGAGACTAGAAAACGGGAACTTATCTCACTGTCCGGATCTTGACTGATCTTGCAAGATCACCATCAGATAGAGCTACAAGTCTTCAGGACATAGTCAACCACCTTGGGAACCCTTTGCCAAGAAACAATCTTCTGAGTACCTTTGGAAATGAGAGTCCCGTGAGTAATGGTAATGGAATGCCAAATGCTCAAGAAGAAGCACAAGTGCGTAATCACACCTCTGTGAACTCACCAGATGCCTTACCTCATCAATCTCCCACCGAGACTATACAGCTTGAGAGTAACATGTATCAAGAAGATGCAGAGGATGTTACCAATGAGCAGATAGATCCGGAAGGTTATGATGATGAGTCTGAGCATGAAACTGATCCTGATCCAGGCCCAACATTGAGAAGGAGCACTAGACAGAGATTTGTGGTTGACAATTGGAAGAACACAAGAGTATAATACAATTGTCAAGCCATGACCCATCTTATTCAAGCTACATGTTCACTTGCCCTTTTACCGAGTGATCATCAATTCTACTTTGGACAAGTTGATTCCCACAGAACTCCACAGAGTTATGAGGAAGCCAAAGAAGAGAAGGGATGGTTATGAGCTGTGAAGATGAAGTACGAGCTATGGATAGGAACCATACATGGGATGAGGCTGACTTACCACCAGGGAAGAGAGCTGTTAGTTCAAAGTAGGTCTTCACCATCAAATATCTGAGCAATGGAGACATTAAGAGATACAAAGCTCGCCTGGTAGCAAGAGGCTTTACGCAAACTTATGGAGACGATTATACGGATACGTTTGCTCCGATAGCCAAACTCCCTACCATTAGAGTGATTCTCTCCTTGGCAACAAACCTACACTGGGAATTATGGCAAATGGATGTGAAGAACACATTTCTACAAGGAGAACTTGAAGAGGAAGTTTACATGACACCTCCACCGGGTCTTGAAAGCTCCATTGCTCCTGGAAAGGATCTTAGGCTGAGGAAAGCGATCTATGGGCTCAAGCAATCTCCTAGAGCGTGGTATCACAAGCTCAGCTCCACTCTCAAAGACCAAGGGTACAAGAGATCGGAAGCTGACCGTGCATTGTTTACTCTACAAAGCTCTAAGGGGGTTATTGCCATCTTGGTGTATGTTGATGACCTTATCATTTCCGGCAATGATAAGGAAGGTATACAAGATACTAAAACCTTCCTAAAATCTGTCTTTGATATTAAGGATCTTGGGATACTAAGTATTTCCTAGGAATTGAAATATGTTGCTCTCCGGAGGGACTATTTATCTCTCAAAGGAAATACACCTTGGATTTGTTGAATGCGACAGGAAAATTAGGATCAAAGCCAGGAAAGACACCACTTGAATATGGCTACAAGGTCAGGCGAACGGGGGAGAAAAAGAAGGATGGAGAAAAAGAGGATCCACTAGACAAACCTTACACCAATCCACTCCAATACCATCGTCTCGTAGGTAAGCTAATATACTTGACCATATCTAGACCTGACTTATGTTTTGCTGTGAATCAGGTGTCCCAACGGTGTACCATTGGAACATGGTGGAGAGGATTTTTCACTATCTCAAAGGCAGTCCGGGTCAAGGCATTTGGATAGGAAGGAATGGAAACACCAAGATCGTGTGATATTGTGATGCTGACTATGCCAAAGACACTAATGATAGGAGATTTACTACCGGCTATTGCACGTTCATCGGTGGGAACTTGGTCACTTGGAAGTCAAAGAAGCAAAAGGTGGTGTCATGCTCTAGTGGCGAATCGGAATGCCGAGCAATGAGGAAACTCACCAATGAGCTTGTATGGCTCAAAGCGCTTCTCAAGGACTTCAGGATTGAGTCAAAGCACCCCATTACGATGCATTGTGACAACCAAGCCACAATCCACATAGCAAGCAACTCGGTGGTTCACGAATGGACCAAGCACATTGAGGTGGATTGCCACAAGGTCCGAGAGAAGATAGAAGAAGGCATAACACAACCATGCTATGCCAGAAGCAAGGATCAGTTAGCCGACGTCTTCACCAAGGCCACAAGCCTCAAGATCAACCCCTACTTATATGGTAAGCTTGGGCTTGTTGACGTTACTCGTCCTTGATCTACTTCCTAGTTCCCGTGGATGATATGCTCTTTTCCCCGACACAAGTTTTTCCCATGAGGTTTTCTTTGTGTTGGGGTTTTTACCGAGGTATCATCTATAGGAATCCAAGCTTAGCCTTCGTTCCTACGGCTAAGCTTGGGGGGGAGTATTGAGCATAGATGTGTCTTGAGTCATGACAAGGAAATAAAGATCAAGGGAGGCTATGAGCATTGCTTGGACTGATAATGACTTGAAAGCATCAAAGACATGATCCAGAGTGTTAGAAAGAAGGAAGAGATCAGCCGGAAGCTTCTAGGGTTTGGTGACCAAACACATTGTACGGATATGTACACATGGTACGGATGGTACGGATCCGTACACCCAATCCGTACAACCTGAAGATCATCCTGAAATGTGATCAGAAGGAGAAAAGGGATTGTGAAAATCTCGGGTCAAATAAAAGAGCCGTTGTGCAAAGTTCGGGTCAAATAAAAGAGCTGTTGTGCAAAGTTCGGGTCAAATCCTTCTTCCGGATAGAAGTCATCTCCTTATCCACATGTGGGTCAATGTATTAGTCAAGCTAGCCGTTTGCCCCTATGGTCATTGTTCACATGTCTTGTCACTAGGGCTTCTCCTTAATGACCTAATCATTGGTTCCATATAAAAGGAGAAGTCGCAGCCTTTTTATGACCTACCTGAGACTTTAGCCATTTTTGGCAATGAATCATTTCATCATTATCCTTGTTCTTTCTTTACTTTTCCGCAACTAAACTCACATTAATTGTAATACTAAGTCACCCAAATGGCAACGGCACCAAATTGACACAAGTATATTGCCAATATGCAAAGAGAGAAAACAATCAACCTAAGAACAGAGAGACAAAACACAGGTTTTTCAATCAATCATAGTATAGAAAGTGTTAATCCATTGGATGAATATCACTAAGCAAAAAGGATGTGTACATTAACAATTAATTCAGGCTAAATATGGAAGTTGTTTGATGAAGTCTATCAATATAAACGAATGAAAATAAAAGATAAAACTAAGACCAAGCTCGCTAAAGGCTGTCACACTTTAGTAAGTAGTCAAATGAACAAAGAAACTACTAAAAACTTAGCAGGCACTGGGCCAGTCGACTGGTCCACTCGAGTGGTATGGTCGAGTGGGCTAGTTGAACTATGGAACTGTTACTTAAATGTTCTAAATTGGTGAAACAAGTAATATTAAAGCTATAGGGATCATAGGGGTGAATAAACGGACTAGTAACTTCTCAACAAAGTCCTAGGTACTAACATGCTCAAACAATAAGAGATTCCCTTAACAACATACATCATTTCCAGCTCAATCTATGGGTCGTGGTAGAGAGCCTCAAGATCCAACCCTGTCAGCATAGTGTGAGTTGATCGGATCAGGCTTTAGGAATAAGTCTACTAAAGTCAAAGAGGGTTCATAACAAGTGAGTAAGTGGAGTCGTGACGTAAATCAACGTCTGATGCATCCACCCTCACGCTATTGCACCCTAATCACTGGAAAAAGTCTATCTAATGATTCAAGGCATGGGTCGTGCTCATGAAATCATCTAAGATCATGCCCTAACTGGCCACAAAAGAACAAGCATTGAGATCACTCACCCAAGAGGGAATTAAACGAATTGGCAAATGAAACTAGCATTTTTGTCAGTTAAGATGTATAGCACAAGTTGACCGTAAAAACTATCAGCCTGAACACAGAGAGACAAAAACACAGGTTTATCAATTGAAGTATAGTGGTAAGGGGTGTGTAACTTGTCAAACCAATCAAGAGTGGTCTACAGCAACTAGTAGATGATTAAAGCTAGCTATTCAAGTAAATTTATCAAAAGAGGGTTGGTTCACTAACAAGCTAAATGAACTACAATTATACTAGAGATGTCAATATCTGTCACACTTTAACACATCGTGGAACTAAGCAAGCAAAAACACGCAAACTTTGACTACTCGACCACACTGATCGAGTGGTGAGGTCAAGTACTATAGTAACTGTTGAGAGATCACTAAATTAACGATTGCTAAGAACGATTTAAAACTATGGGAAGGCAATAGGGAACTCAGGGGTCGAATCATGGGTTTGAAATATTTTTATACTATTATGGGTATCAATATGTAATTTCATCACAGGAAAACCCTAGACAATAGACTTCATAGCCAGCTCAATCAATGGGTCGTGGTAGATATTGATCATAACTCCGAGACTTGGTTCCATATATATCTTACTATGGGCCGAGTCTTCTATGCGACAATATCGAGAAGAAAAGAAGAAGGCCAAAGTCCACAATGGCACATTATTACCTTTGAAGAAGATGTAGCCGTTGTGGAGATATTTTGGCAGAAGGATCACATGTGTGATTAAGCCACTTGGTTCAATTCAAACCGTTAAGGACAAGTCACTATCTCGCCTATGGATCTGCTCCTCTCTCTCCTTATGTCATTTTCATTCGTTTTGTCTTGTAAAGGGAAGCCTTAATGCGCATCTCTATTAATAGGTTGTAACTACATTGTAAACAATCTAATCTAAGGATTTATTCTCTCTCACTTCATTCTTCCGAGTTCATACTTCATGTTCATCATTCTTCATCTAATCTCTTATTAATCTTCATGAATTCTTCACTCAATGATATATCATGGATTTTATGGTGTTATGACATGATATATGTATTGGTTTTGGAGTCTTTTGTATATATATTGAGTCTTATTAGGTACAAACATGAGATGGATCCTTATGAGCACTTTGGAGCATTTGGAGGCTTGTAGCTGAGCAAATCAACAAGGAGACGGATATTCCTGTCCACGTCGATCGACATGCTTCCCTTGTGTCGGTCGACCTCACCTAGACAATATTGAAGCCTCTGAGTTTTATCAAGTTTCAAGAATTGCAACTTTGCCCTAGAAGTTTCCAAAGTTTATAAATCATGCCTAATCGTGTTTTTAGGTTAAACTATGTTTTAGAAATCCCAGAGACTAAGTTTGATCATATTCTAAGTGTTTAAAAGTTCATTGTAAGTTTCAAGGAGATTATTTGGAGAGAAGATTCAGATCTCAAACTTTGTAGAGAGAAGAATTATGAACTCCCTTTGTTTTCCTATTTTCTATTCTATTAGTATTATTCAGACAATGATTTGTGTTTCATCTTCTATCTCTGAGTAGTTACCCTGTTAGATCTAGGGTTTCAAAAGGGATTATGAAGGAAAATTGAATTGGGTTTAGTATTGTTAAGTTATCTATTATGTTCTTCATCTAGATTTGATAATTACTCTAGTCTTAGGATTGATCACCCTAATACTGGCACCTTAGGATTATTGGTAGACACAAGAGTGTTATTGATACCCTGACCCAATCTTAGATGAGCAGACAGCCTATTCGCCGCAAGAGTTGGTTTAGGAATTTTGTAAACATATCGTACCCGCACTTTCATAGAGACTCTATTTATTGGTATTTCGCAAAGAGATTTTGTTTGCTTCTGTTTAGAAGATATATGTCATCGCAGCGAGAGTTGGATGAGATATCATATTAGGGTTACGAGTTTA
The DNA here is from genome assembly GCA_963555745.1 of Cardamine flexuosa. Lineage (NCBI taxonomy): Eukaryota > Viridiplantae > Streptophyta > Magnoliopsida > Brassicales > Brassicaceae > Cardamine > Cardamine flexuosa. The sequence goes on along the minus strand of OY743217.1, from coordinate 22,643,819 downwards.
AGAACCGCACAAACACTTTAGACTTAATTTACAAACCGCCCAGTTCATTTTCCCGAGTTTTCCTGATTGATGTCCCTAGGTCTAGTGTTTAATCATCTGAATTTAATCCCGTTTAATTGCTATTTTTGTTTATATGCATTGCTCTATTTAGTTTTCTTATTTTTGTCTAGCTTAACTCGAATCTATTTAATCTATTGTGTGAGTTTTCAGAATCCTTGTGGATTTGACCCCTAAGTACTACAGTGATCTCTTAATTTGAGATAGCAGCTTCTAGGGTTATATTTGACCCCTGTCAAATTTTGGCGTCGTTTCCGGGGACTCTAGATTCACCATTAGATTTCAGTTAGGGTTTTATCTAGATTTTTATTTTTATTTTTGTTACTCACGCCTTTACTTTCTCTTATTTCAGGTACATGAAACATAGGAGCAGCAAGGACAAAGAACTAGTTGCTACCGAGGAGATTGAGAAGTTAGAGAGAGGTAATCGCAAAGCACTCAGGAGATCAGAGATGGTTAGAACTGTTTTTATTGAGAGGGATGCTGCTTGGATCATACATGATTTAGAGGGCAACCAGTACAATGCTCAGGGTCAGAGACTTGATGCAGATGGGAACCCCATCGTCGAGATTGTCGATAATTCTGGTCATGTTGACCGACAGGGTAATGTTGGTGTCGGTTAACGTGAAGGAGATGGAAACGGTCTGGACAACTTAGATGCTAGGGTTGAGAATGTAAGACGAACACTTGCTGATTTCAACAGATCCAATGAGTTCTACTCCAACAGGTCTGCTATATGTCCTCCTGCTTTTCAGAGGAATGATTTTGAGTTGAAACCCCAATACTACACTCTTGTGAGGCAACACACCTTCCATGCTCATCCTGCAAAACATCCAATGGACCACATAGAGAAGTTTGAAGACTTATCTTTGAGTATTAAAGCCAATAGAGTGTCTGTGGACTATCTATTCTGTAAGCTCTTCCCATACTATCTTGCTGGGGAAGCAGCTCAATGGTTGAAACAGTTGGAACCGGGCTCCTTAACCACTTGGAGAGATATCAAGACAGCTTTCTTGAATAATTTTTATGATGATGCTAAGACAGAGGACTTGAGGGATTTGATTATTCAGTTTACTCAAAGACCTGCAGAGACACTGAAAGCTGCGTGGTTGAGATTCAAGGGGTACCAAGATTGTCCGCACAACAACATTGATGAAGTCCAGCTCATTAGCACTTTCTTCTCCAGAATTGATTAGAGGTATCAGGTTACTTTGGACGCTGCTAGTGATGGTAACTTCAAGACCAGGACACCAGAGGCTGCTATTAAGTTGATTGAGAACTTGGCATCTAGTAGTAGTACTAAGAATGCTGATTTTGAGAGGAAGAAGATAGATGTTGGTTTGAACAACAATCAGATGGCGGAAGTCAAGGCGAAGCTGGATACTATGCACAACCTTCTAGTGAACAAGAAGTCAGTTCAATTTGCTCAAGTGGTTGAGGTTTTTGAAGCTGAAGAAGAAGCTACTGAAGAGGACGTGAACTATGTGAATGGTTCCGGTTTCAATGACCAAAGATTTGGCAATTCTCAAGGCAAGTTCAGAGGTTACAACAACCAGAGAAACAACTACATGAACAACCAGAATTCTTCTGGAGTTACGCCCAGGCCTGTGACTCAGGAAGCTCAGAGTAGCAACAGTGGTTTCACTAGGGACTTTGGAAGTTCCCATTATCAGAATTTGCTTCCTAAGACTGCGGATTCTGAGTTGAAGGATATGCTTGACCAGATACTTGGGGGACAGCAGAAGATGACTGTGGACTTTAATGGTAAGATAGATGCTTTGTATGCCAATCTCAATGGGAAGTATGAGACATTGAATAACCACATCAAGAGGTTGGATAATCAATTTGTACAATCTGCTGTGAACACTAAACGCCCTGATGGCGTCTTACCTGGAAGTACTGATACTAATCCTAGGTACTCTTGTGCTGCTGTTATATCCTAGGGAGATATGGTCAAGAGAGAGATCAAGGGAGAGGTTCTGGAGAGTTCTGAAGCTAAAGAAAAAGTTGAGACTCTCATCTCAGAGCTCATGTCGATCGACACCACTACTACATGTCGGTCGACACCACCCAACTTATCAGAGGATTTGATGCAAGTCACGACTAAGGACGGTCCTGACTTCAGGCAAATCGATCGACAGGCACCTGGCCGTGTCGGTCGACGTGCACAGCCCAATGACAAAATTTATCTCCGAAAATTGCCTAAGTTGGAAGATCCCAGAAGTTTTGTTGTATCCTGCTCCATTGCTGGAGTTAAGTTCACTGATTCACTCTGTGATACTGGAGCTAGTATCAATATCATGTCTAATGATGTTGCAATGAGATTGAGAATCAATGACATGAAGAGATCTTCAATTGAGATTACATTGGCTGATGCTTCTCTGAAGAAGTCCATGGGTGTTATTGAGAATCTGAGAGTTCAAGTTGGTGATTGTCTGCTTCCCTGTCATTTCCATGTTGTTGAGACGGATATCGGTTCTGATATGCCACTAATTTTGGGAAGACCGTTCCTTGCTACTGCTGGAGTTGTGCTTGATCTGTTGAGTAGTAGGATTTCTCTGTGGCATGTTGATCCTGATGTATTTTATCCTGCTAATCCGGATGGATATGTGATGTGGAATCCCCAGGTTGTTGTTAAAGAAGTAAATGAAATTCACACTAAGAAGTTCACTGCAAAGATTCTGAAAGCTGCAGGTAAGAAAAAAAAAACCGCAAAGAAAAGCAGTGACTGCGGAACCCCTTATGACTTTGACTCTTGTGAGGAAAGTTGATGATACTATTGAGTATAAGCTTCAGTATGAAAGTGGTTCCAGGCCATTTTCCAAGATTAAACTTATCATCACTCCTGAGTTTAAGGCTAAAGGACAAGCCGCGATGGACGAGATGATGAATAGGGTTCTGAAACCCAAGATGCTTGATTTAAATGAGGATTATTTCAGCTCCAAGACATGATCTTCACCACCTTTAGATTCATCCGGAGATCCACCATCCATCTGAATTCTGAAAAAATCAAGCTAATGACTGAAAATAAGCGCTTAGTGGGAGGCAACCCACTGGTGAGTCTTTAATTAAGTTTTTCAGTGTCTTGTTAACTAATTTTTCTTTGTTTTTGTTTTGTCTCAGGAACTAGACGTTCTTAAATGATGATCATGGAAAGATTTTCATGGATTCGAGAAGCTTTACGTAATTTTTCGACCAAGGAACACAAGGTTTTTGTCCGTGTCGATCGACACGAACTCGTTGTATCAGTCGACGCGGACCCGAGGTTAGTATAAATACCTAATTTTTTTTTTCTTCTTCACTTCTCCTTTTCTTATTTGTAAAACCCCTACGCTTCTATAAAACCTAAATCGCGATTTCTGAGTTCTTCACCAATTCATTCGATTCTTGCTTCTAAACTCAAGAGATTTTTATTCCTTATTCTCCTATATCATCCATTCTATCAAAATCAAAGGTATGTTCCTCAAATCTCCATCCCTAATTTTGAAACTTTCAAGCATTTGATTCTCACTTTTGAATTCCGATTTTACTCTTAAAGCTTGCTAGTCTTGACTGATTAGGATGAATTTAGAAGGAATCAAGTGTAGAATGTTGTCTATGTAGGTTGAATTGATTGAAAGGCATGAATTTCTTTTGACAAAACCTAGCACTAATTCAATTGAAATTCGGAATTTCGGATTGAGTAGATGATGAATTGATGATTATGGAGATGGATTTTGTGGGTAATTTTGATGTTTGTGAAGTATTATTCCTGTTTTGACATTGATCTTGCTTGGAATTTTTGTTTTTCATGTGTATACACGATTTGGTATCGTGTCGATCGACACGGTATGCTCGTGTCGGTCGACACGCTTGCATAGATTCTGAACATGAACTGAATTTGCGATTTCTTGTGTTTTGCAAATGACTACTAGGAGATCTTCGAGGAACAAGCATACCCGTAGAGAGGAGGTTGATCTTACCGATGATTAGCCTAGTGTTGAGACTACTCCCACCACCGTCATAGCTACCACACCCACTTCTGACTTCCCGGTTAATGCTCATGTCTGTGCCCCTTGGCCTTAGCTTGAGACTCAGATGATTAAGGTGAAGCGTGACTGGGATAACGTTCCAAAGACTGAGACAGACAAGCTTGAGTGCACTCAGAGACCTATTTCAGAGTCTTGGGATGAGTATGACACATTGTTCTACAATACTTGGCAAGGTGTTGATATGAGGCCTACTAGACTGGAGGACGAAAAAGCCATGATAGCTCTCAACATTGATGATGATGTCAACCACATCACCTCGCAGATGGGTTTAGGGACCATGGGTTACATACCGCACACTCTTTACTTGGACTTGGCATGCAAATTCTTAGCTTCCTGCAGAGTCTACTATGCTGATGAGAGTGCCAAGGTGGCACAGCAAGGTGTTCACCACATGTTTCCTACTGCGGTTTGGAAGTATGCTGTCCCCAATACTGATCTGAATTTGGGAACTGTGTTTGCTCATCATTTGGTTTCTCTGAAAGCCAAAGCCTTTGGAAAGAAGCAGTTTGAGCATGTTGGAAATCTTTTGACTCTGATCTTCCACTACTTTGGTATAGTCTTGTCCATGCCACTCGTAAATCTGATCATATCACCATGGATCTTGACTATCTCAAGCATGTGACCTAGATGAAGCCTAACAGCATGTGGGTATTTGCTGATGAAGATGGCACAGTGAAGAATGTGAAGTTACCTGACATGTCTTTCCGAATCAAGAAGGATCACGCTATGCTGTATTTTGCGCCAGATGAGACATTGTTGGTTGAGAGTTCAAGCCGCAAGCTTCGCCGTGGAGCTTCGTCTAATGCCGCGCCTTTTGCTACTGAAGATGAGACTGTGCCGACACTTCCAGACACACCACTTCTCCTAGATACTTCCATTCCTGATCTTGTGTTTCCAGAGCCCCCAGCGAGTTATGAGGATGATAGTCCTATTTTTCGGAGGTACATGGTGAGTACTATGAGGAGCATGTGGCAGCTCATTGCTTCCGGTATCACTAATGCCCAGGATACCTCATCACATCCACGACCACCCAGCCCCCTCGTTGATCCTCGTAGCTCTGATGATGACTTTGTTTAGTCATCAGGTTCTTAGTTCCTTCATTTTATTTTTTCTTTGAGGTCATTGCTTTTATTTTTGCTTTATTTGCTTCTGTTTTTGCTTCATATTTTGTTTCTAACTTATATTGACTTATCTATGTTATATTCCTGTTTTTATTGACATGTTTTGCTCTTAATCAGGATGTAGATGTCAGAAAACGAGTTGAATGATCAGATACAATGGTGCAGAATTTCAGAAAACCACAACCCTGCTCACGTCAATCGACACACAGGGTGTGTGTCGGTCGACATGCATACACCATATCAGGTCACGTTTTTCAAAACATAACAGTTCAATCTCTACTCAATTTTATTTCTTTTTATCACTTTCCGTAGGCTTATTTACACTGGAGATATTGTAGTTTAATTCTGGGGGAGGTAGTAGCTAACTATGTTTATGCTTTTGAGAGTCAGTCCCAAATTTTTGTTTTTCAAAACCTTTGATTTATTAAGTCAAAAATTGTTCAGGAACTATTAGCTATCTCTTGGTCTATTTGTTGGTTGCTATGTCTTCTGGTGACCATTGTTGCAGAGCTTATTAAGATTCAACTAATGAAAAAACCCCAAGTCTGACCGGTTAACTTGAGAGCCCCACACTTACAACAGATGCCCGCTATAGCCTGAGCTTATTTCTGTCAGTTCCTTTTACCTCATAGATAAAATTGGTGTTTGAGAGCTTGACTTTTCATTCATACCTGACCTGATAAAACCAAAGTAAGTTATGATGTCTAGTCTCCCCAAAAAATTGTTACTGATAATAAAAGCCTTTAAGTATAATCTATGAATGACCAAGTGATTCTCTGAAGTAGAAGCGGGTAAGAGAAATCTATGCCCCCACATTTCTATTTCTTAAGGAGATGATGAAAGTAGGGTTGCTGTGAGGATAGGAGCGATCCCGTGACCCATTATTCACTTCTAATAGCCTACCTTCATAGATAAAAAGATAAGAAAGAGAAAATTATATGAAATCCAAAATAACCAAGGATTTAAGTCTGGGGGAGACGAAAACATCATTGTTGTTGTGAGGTTTGTCTGGTTATGGTATAGAATGACAGCTGAGTCTAGAAGGCTCTTGGGCATTGAATTCAAAAGTGAGACCCAGCGATGAATGGCTTACTAAAGGGATATATTGTTAAGTTGTGGTGGATATTGAGAAGACTGCAAGTGACTACGGTGAATGTACATGGCGGTTAGTCTCTGAATAGTTCTTGTACCATGTGGATTACATGATGACTGGTAAGCACAATGTTCTAAAGAGTAGGTGAGTTCTGTGATTTTCAAACTACTTTCTTGGTTTGACTTTCTATTTTGCTTGAGGGCAAGCAAAAGCTAAGTCCGGGGGAGTTGATATATCATGGATTTTATGGTTTTAAGACGATATATGTATTGGTTTTGGAGTCTTTTGTATATATATTGAGTCTTATTAGGTACAAACACGAGATGGATCCTTATGAGCACTTTGGAGCATTTGAAGGCTTGTAGCTGAGAAAATCAACAAGGAGACGGATATTCCTGTCCATGTCGATCGACACGCTTCCCTTGTGTTGGTTGACATCACCTAGACAATATTGAAGCCTCCGAGTTTTATCAAGTGTTAAGAATTGCAACTTTACCCCAGAAGTTTCCAAAGTTTATAAATCATGCCTAATCGTGTTTTTAGGTTAAACTATGTTTTAGAAGTCCCAGAGACTAAGTTTGATCATATTCTAAGTTTTTAAAAATTCATTGTAAGTTTCAAGGAGATTATTTGGAGAGAAGATTCAGATCTCATACTTTGTAGAGAGAAGAATTCTGAACTCCCTTTGTTTTCCTATTTTCTATTTTATGAGTATTATTCATACAATGATTTGTGTTTTATCTTCTATGTCTAAGTAGTCACCTTGCTAGATCTAGGGTTTCAAAAGGGATTATGAAGGAAAATTGAATTGGGTTTAGTATTGTTAAGTTATCTATTATGTTCTTCATCTATATTTGATAATTACACTAGTCTTAGGATTGATCACCCTAATACTGGCACCTTAGGATTATTGGTAGACACGAGAGTGTTATTGATACCCTGACCCAATCTTAGATGAGCAAACAGCCTATTCACAGCGAGAGTTGGTTTAGGACCCGCACTATCATAGAGACTCTATTTATTGGTATTTCGCAAAGAGATTTGGTTTGCTTCTGTTTAGAGGATAGATGTCGTCGCAGCGAGAGTTGGATGAGATATCATATTAGTGTTACGAGTTTAAGAACCGCACAAACACTTTAGACTTAATTTACGGACCGCCCTGTTCATTTTCTTGAGTTTTCCTGATTGATGTCCCTAGGTCTAGCGTTTTAATCATCTGAATTTAATCCCATTTAATTGCTAGTTTTTGTTTATTGCATTGCTCTATTTAGTTTTCTTCTTTTCGTCTAGCTTAACTCGAATATGTTCAATCTATTGTGTGAATTTTCAGAGTCCTTGTGGATTCTCCCCCTAAGTACGACAGTGTTCTCTTAATTTGAGAGAGTAGCTTCTAGGGTTATATTTGACCCCTGTCTCTCAACTTCCGCTAAACCCAACATTAGAGAGCCTCAAGATCTAACCTGGTCAGCATAGTGTGAGTTGATCGGATCAGGCATGAAGATTCAGTCTATTCATGTTGAGATGAGTTTAGAACAAGTGAATAGGTGGAGCCATGACATAAATCATTGTCTGATGCATCCACCCTCACGCTATTGTACTATAAACCCCGGAAAAAATCTATCTAATGGCTCAAGGCATGGGTCGTGCTCATGAGACCATCTAAAATCATATTCTCTTTGATCAGGGAAGAACAAAGAGGGAATCACAACTGAGTGATGATCAACCTATCTAACCCACAACAATATATAATGAATCTAGCCTATTCCACCCCTAAAAGAGACATATGTGATAGCTTATGATCATATGAGAAAGAGTGAAGAATAAAAATATTGCAAGTATTAATTTTATTGAAAGTTATCAAAGTTACAAAGTTACAAAAATGAAGAACAAGAGAGAGAAAACTAAGAGATAAACCTAGATTATACTAAAAACGGCGATTCTACTTGGTGGCTGATGTTAACCTAATCAGCCCCCTTATATACTAAGTGACAAAACAACTTTTAACAAATATCCGAATTTTTAGGAAAAATAGTCGGAGAGTGCCCACTCGACCCAGCAGTCGAGTGGGGTGGTCGAGTGGGCATTGATTGGCCAGTGAGTGGTCACTCGAGTAGGCAGGTCAAGTGGGCAGTCGTGTGGGCAGTGAGTGGTCAGTGAGTGGTCACTGGAGTAGGCAGGTCGAGTGGGCAGTCGTGTGGGCAGTGAGTGGTCATCTGTCTTCTCTGCAAATCCTCACTATGTGCATAAAGCTTTACTGCACATCCTCCTTAGTCCAGCAGCTTGACAAAATTTCACTTCATGAGCCCAAAATCCAAGCATGCTCCAATCAACTCCAAAAGCACCTGATAAGACACCAAATGTGAAAAATGCATGCAATGCCTATACAAAACATTAAAACATCCTATATGAAGGATAAATGCATAAAATGGTATGAACAATGGCTAAAATCTATACTAAGGCATGATAAAAGGGTGATAAAAAACGTGCTAAATGTGGTGTTATCAGCAAACAAACATAGATACCCAGATCAATCAAGAGCAACACAAGCCTAATCCACCCCTAATAGCCCTAAGGGAACTACTCACACAAGAAATACATCACAAATTTCTCAAACCCATAAATATCTAAAATTGAAATATGTAATAGATAGGGGGATGATGAACAACTTTGTAGAAGAAATCAAACGTAAGTACTAATTATATAAAAAGTTATGATTAATACAAAATTGCAAACTATGAAAAGTCTCAGGAACAAAAGATGAACTAGAGAGAGAAAATGACTAAAACTAGGTTAAGCAAATAAAAACGACGTACCCCCTTATTAGGTTAATCAGGGGTTTATATACTGAGTGTCAAAATAGGAATAACACAAATCCGAGTTTTAAGGAAAAAGAGAGAAAATGGCCCACTCGGCCCAGCAGTCGAATGGGCAGGTCGAGTGGGTGAGTGCTCACTTGGTAGGCAGATCGAGTGGGTAGGTCGAGTGGCTGGTGAATGCTCACTCGAGTAGGCAGGTCGAGTGGCTGGTGAGTGCTCACTCGAGTAGGCAGGCCGAGTGGCTGTCTTCTCTGCAAATTCTCACTCTGTCCATAAAGCTTCACTGCACATCCTCCTTGGTCAAAATCCAAACATGCTCCAATCAGCTCCATAAGCACCTGATAAGACCCAAAATATGCAAAATGCATGCAATGCCTATACAAAACACTAAACATCATATATGAAGGATAAATGCATAAAAATGGTATGAATAATGGCTAAAATCTATAATAAGGCACGATAAAAAGATGGTAAAAACGTGCATAATATGGTGTTATCAACCATCCACAAGTTTGAGGAGGGGGGGGTATCAAGGAGAAACCTCTGACTCTGCAAGAGTCTTCTCTAGTTTCAGAAACAGGCGTAATGGGCTTCAAAGGAACAAGGCCCAATCCAACAGACCACCCAATCTGACAAACAAACCTGTTAAATCAAAGACTCTAGCACAATCAGAGTCTCATCTGCAACAGCTATCTTATGCAGAAGAGAAAAAACAAGGGAAGTTAAAGATTGGTGAGTGCAGTACGGAATATAGGGTCAAAACAAAGAACATATTTGATTCCCTGCCAGCTCTAAGCGCATGCTAAAGACAAAATAGTTGGATGCACAAGCTGGAAATCTTAACATTGTTACATGCTTGTAAAACCCTTGTAGAACCCTCTATATAAGAGAAACACAAATAAGTTGTAACAACTAAGTTGAAATGAATCAATAAAACAGATATTCATCATCTTCCTCAAAGTTTCTTAAACTTTTTCATAGTTTTGACCCTATATTCCGTACTGCACTCATCAATCTTTAATTTCCCTTGTCGTTTCTGTTCTGTACAAGATATACGTTGCAGAGGATACTCTGATTGTGCTAGAGTCTTTGATTCAACTAGTTTGTTTGTCGGATTGGGTTTGTCTTGTCAGATTGGGCATTGTTTGTTTGAAGCCCATTACACCTGTTTCTGAAACATGAGAAGACTTTTGTAGAGTTAGAGGTTTCTCCTTAATATGTTTGTGAGAAAAAAAAATATAAACCAATTTATTTCATTTACTCATTTTGATTTAAATAATATTGAACTACCAATTTCCTGTTATTTGTGGATCTGTAATTTCATAATTGTCCTAGTTACAACAGATTTATTTCAAATCGTAGGACTTTATTTTTTTTTTCATAAAAACAAGGGAGAAAAGCTAGAATAACCTTACTTTTGATGTTAATTGCTAGTTTAACTTTAAAAAGATTAAGGTTAAATTAGTTTTTTTAATCACATAAATACCCCTCAGATAATGTGTTAGGAAAAAATCTAATTACAAGAGTGCCATAAATTAATGACACATCAGATTAATTTTCGGAAAAATGGAACTTATTTATGAGTTTGCCACCAGAAACTGAAAAATTCTGTGAATTTAATCTGTTGCTCTGTGTTACGGTAGATTTGTGGGAATAGCAGATTTAATTTGTTACTGTAGAGTTTGATTGTAGATTTTTCTGAATTCGCAGAGAAAATGTGTAAGTGATGGTAGAATTTTGAATTGGGAAAAATGTCATTTAAATCGTGAACTTACTCTAAAATGTCATTTTAATCATGAACTTTGTGGAATCCCATTTTAAACATCAACTTTCATTGACTTCATTTTTTATACATGAAATTTTTGTTGACCCGGCCAAACTGGACATAACGTTAAATCCGCTAACAGAGCTACTGACAGACGTTATTCTGCTCCGTTAGTGGCAATACGACGTCATTTTAGACAAAATTTTAATGTCATTTAAATCACAAACTTGCAAATGTAGGCCATTTAAAACATGAACTCTGTACTATAAGCCATTTAAATCATCAACTTTCCTTGACTAGGTTTTTTAGGCATCAAATTTTGTTACTTTATCGTAAACGGCTCTCTGTTAACCAAAACCATAGATTTTAAGTTTCATTTAAAGATTTTAATTTAATAGCTCACCTTAACCAATAACACCAAGCGGAGGAACCAGAGCTTCTAGATTGAATAAGAAAGGTTGGAAACATAAAAATAAGGACAATTTTCAGATGATGTCATCACAGCAACATATCGGTGGTAAGATGAGGAAAAGTGGGAAGAAAATACCGCAATTGTCGAGTGTCTACGAGAAGTACTCTCAGTGGAAAGGTCTAGTCCGCATTCTCTATGGCTGGCTCGCCAACCATAACCTTGTCTGGCCTCCACTCTCTCGCAGATCTCGAGGTTTTTTTTCTCTTTTTTTTCTCTTCTAGGGTTTTGGTTAAAATCGTACATCCCGCTTATCTTGTAGATTTTTTTTCCAGGTGAACTATTAAATTAAGGCATCACCAATCATACTATAAAGTAACAAAATTTGATTTCTAAAAAACCTAAAAATTTGGTGCCTAGGTTTCGGTTAACAGAGAGTCGTTAACTATAAAATAACAAAATTTGATGCCTAAAAAACTTAGTCAATGAAAATTAATGATTTAAATGGCCTATAGTACAAAGTTCATGATTTAAATGGCCTATTTTACAAAGTTCATGTTTTAAATGGCGTAAATTTGAAAGTTTGTGGTTTAAATGAAATTAAAAATTTGTCTGAAAACGACGTGGTTTTGTCACTAACGGAGCAGAGTAACGTCTGTCAGTAGCTCTGTTAGAGGATTTAACGTCATGTCTAGTTTGGCCTGGTCAACAAAAATTTCATGTATAAAAAATGAAGTCAACGAAAGTTGATGTTTAAAATGGCGTTTTAGCATAAGTTCACGATTTAATTGACATTTTTCCTGTTTTGAATTCATCGTAGAGTGAATTTCTTCTCGCAAATTGTTAAAATTCGTTGTGGATTTTTTTTTGAGATTGTTAATGAAGTTGCAGGTTTTCCTTTCCTTCATCAAGGAACAATTTTATGGTAGATTTAAGATTTTTCCGCATATTATATGTGGCAGATTTTTGTTTTTCACGCAGATTTCACTTTCTAGTTGTTGCAGAGTTGCGTTGGATTTAGTAGTGGCCGTAGATTTTAGTATGAAACATTAATTGCTAGACTAACCTTTTAGTTACCACAGATTACATTTCACTTACAAAAGATTTATGAATTTTGATACTAGTTATGGCAGATTTGTGAACTCACTTGACCGCATATTATTTTCTTAGTAGAATAATCTTTTACTGGCCATAGATTTAGAATGTCAGATTTTAGGTATCTATGATACCGCAGATTTTTAGTCGTAGATATCATACAATGACATCGCAGATATTTCCTAAGTTTTACCTAATTAATGATGAAATTAAGTGAAAATATTCCTAAAATAGAGTAACTTGCAGGACAAATTTTTAAGGTTTTTTATCAGCCTCTTTCTTCTTCCTTCATAATCATTCATTCAGTTTTACCTTCATTCAAAAATTATTACTTTTTCTATAATTTTCATGTTATTCTTTCTCTAATTCACTTAGATATACATTTTACTTAAGCCTTTTATTGACTCTTTCTCCAAATCCATACTAGTATGGAGCAAGTCATCCTTGTTTCTGGGAATTAGATCCTTTTTATAAAATCTTTTTTATTTCTTTATATGTAATTAACTTATTTAATTTATATATAATTAACTAATTTAATTTTTTCAAATATTTTCATAATTTATTTATGTGATTAAAATAAAAAGTGTATTATTGTTTTTTAACAAAAAATTAATGTTATACTAGCTAACTCCATTTTGAAAAGGTTAATCTAGCAATTAACATCAAAAGTAAAGTTATTCTAGTGTATTTTCACTAAAAACAAACATCACTTATTCACGACAAACTTATTCAATTCTCATTACGCCCGATATTTATTTTACTAGAATAACCTTTTAGTGTCTGCACACTTATGCTTGGAGATTTGTTGCCGCTATGTTACAACTGATTTTTTACGAAATACTTTGTTTAATCAATGGAATTTTGTTTAAAATCTTACTACAGTCGTCCAAGGTTTTATGGTCTTTCAACATCCTTCTTCGTCTTCCACAACCAATCATTCCGTTTTTCACCTCCATTCCCACAATCAATTATTATTGTTTAATTCTTTGTTTGCTTCTCAGTTCTCATACATAATATCTCTCACCCTCTTCGTGATTCTCTCCACAAAGCAAATCATCCTTATTTATGGGAAATGGATATTGCATCAGGCTTTGAAAGTTGCAGATGAAAACTTGAAAGAAATGTCACACGATTTGGACTGTATACTTTTTTTATAAATGTTATTAATTACTTAAATCTAATAGTTTCTGATTTTAAGTTTAATTTTATATTAGTTTTGAAAAATAATTTAATCAGAATGGTATTAATGTGAATATTTGCATTTTCTTTGATTAATTTGTATTTTGACAAAAGCAAAATAGTGTTATTTTATGAAGCCCATTTATAGATATTTACTCTATCAATTTTCTTTAGCGAAAATCCTATTAAAAACCTCCAATTTTACAACTTTTTCAACTAAAACCTCTAACTATTTTTGTTTCCAAAACAAACCTCCAAGTTGATATATATTTCCAACAAAAACCTCAAACTATTGTTGCTTCCAAAATAAATTAAATATTAAGTTTTGATTATTTAAACTGTCAAGTTTCTAATATTGAGTCTCAGTCGAGGATTTTACTAACAATCACCGACAACTCCCGTTAACTATTTGACAACTCTATTTATCTATTTTCCCGTATTTTTGGTTGTAATTTGCTAAGGAGAAAAAATGAGTTTACTACAATGGAAACTCAATTTCTTAAACTAGGGTTATTATTCGAAACATAAGGAGTTAACAAATAGTTAACAAGCATTTGTTGTGTTAACTGGAGTTTGTTGTTGATCGTAAATCAACCCTCAATCAGGTTCAAAATTAAGTTTTTTCATCTAAAGGTTTTATTCAAAAATAACAGAGTCAATAAATAGTTAAAAATGTGTTTATTGTGTTAATAAGACCTGTTGTTGGACGTCAGTCAACCTTCAACGTCTCTCAATATTGAAACCTCGAGGGTTTAAGTAAGCAAAATTTTATACTTAGAGGTTTGTTTTGGAAACAAAAATAGTTTTAGGGTTTTGTTGAAAAAATATGTCAACTTGAAAATTTATTTTGGAAACAGAATTAGTTGGAAAAAGTTGTAAAATTAGAGGTTTTTATGACATTTTAAAATCCCATAAAAAAACCTCCAACTTTATAACTTTTTCCAACTAAAACCTCTAACTTTTTCTGTTTCCAAAACAAACCTCCAAATTGACATATTTTTCCAACAAAAACCTCAAACTATTGTTGTTTTCAAAACAAACCTCTAAGTATTAAGTTTTGCTTATTTTTACCCTCAAATTCCTAATATTGAATCTCATTCGAGAGTTGACTAACAATCACTGACACCTTCAGTTAACTATTTGGTACTCTATTGTCCATTTTTCACGTGTTTTGTCGTTGTTATTTGCTAAGGAGAAAAAATGAGCTTACTACTATGGATACTTGATTTCTTCATCTACGGTTAGTATTCGAAACATACAGAGTTAACAAATAGTCAAAAAGCATTTGTTGTATTAACTGGAGTTTATTGTTGACCGTCAGTCAATTCTCAATCAGGTTCAAAGTTAAGTTTTGTATCTAAGCGTTTGATCAAAACTAACAGAATTAACAAATAGTTAAAAATATGTTTACTGTGTTAATAAGAGCTGTTATTAGACGTCAATCAACCTTCCATGGGGATCAATATTGGAAATTTGAGGGTTTAATTAATCAAAACTTTAAACTTAAATGTTTTTTTTAAAACAAAAATAGTTTGAGGGTTTTGTTGGAAAAATATGTCAATTTGGAGGTTTTTTTTGGAAACAGAAATAGTTGGAGGTTTTAGTGTGAAAAGATGTAAAGTTGGATGTTCTTTATGGGATTTATAATTTATTATCTAACATTTATCTTAATAAATTTATAGTACATATATTAATTTATCGGAAATTTTCAAAAGTACCATTACATGGTTGTTCATTTTCAAAAATACCATTGAAATGAGTCATTTTTCATTTATATCACTATAGGTATGTATTTGATGAATTGTCTTTTAATGAAAATCATGATTAATTATTAAACAATTCTCAAAAATAACACAAAATTAAGTTTTTATTAAAGAACAGTTCTTTTTTATATAATTTTTATTAAAAATACAATTCTCTTATATAGCCCAAAATCTCATATCCTCGTAATTTTAGGGTTTACAATTTAGGGTTGAGGGTAAAAACCCTAAATTTTAAGTCTTAAACCCTAAACCGTACCTCCCAACCTTAAAAATTATACCACATATATTATAATACTTAATCCAAACAAAAAAAAAAAATTATTGTTTTAGACATATCTTATAGTGGTTTTTTTGAAAATAACCTAAAAATGAGTGGTATTTGTAGAAACTGATATGCTCATAATGGTATTAGTGACAAATTATCTTAATTTAATAAAGAAAATACATGAAATAATTTGTATTGATTGGAATGTAACTTTATATTAATTTTAAAGATTGTAATTTAAGTGATTGTTTCATACTGAAATAACAACAAATAAAATGTAAAAAAAACATTTATGAGATGCAATACTATCTAAGTTTACAACAGTAATAATTATTATCAAGTTTGCAATAGTTACAGGTTTTTATGACAAATAGGAAAATTACAACAAACCTTTAAAACAAACAAAAAAATATATAAGAAGCTCAAACTCAACTCCATATTGTACAGCATCATAAAATTAGATTTTTCCTTTCTTTTTTCGTTTTTTTTTCGTTTTTTTTCGTTCGAATTTAACATTAAACAGGTTTGAAGCGTTAGGAATTAAGACAGAATTAGTTCTTGAAAACCAAATCACAAAGCAGTTAACGTCTGCGATGACTGCTAGCACCACCTGCTGATGAAGAGAAACTTCCATCAGACATAAATGGCTCAGAATGTGATATGACTTGTTGTTGTTGTTGCTGCATCATACCCATCTGATTCGTGTCAATAAAAGATTCTGAAACTCCCCAAACTTTTACTGACTTATCAAGACTTCCACTATATACAATCCATTTCTTGTCTCGACGTTCTGAGGCTTCACGATCTGCTTCTACTGCCAAACATTTTACAGGACCTGTGTGACCTGTTAACACAGAGAGACATGTATGGATATTTCCATCTCTCTTCCACACACATATTGTCTTATCAGCTGATCCACTAAAGACAAGACTCCCTGCAACTTCAAGACAAAGAACAGCAAGCTTATGTCCCTTAAGAATACCACCATAGTTCAACTGCTTCTCCCTCTCCCAAAAATTAACCAAACCATCACTCGAACCAAAGTACACAGCAGCACCATTTTTGCTTACAGCTAAAGCTGTGACTGCACTTTCTTGCTTTGTTAATGTTTGCATGAGTGTATGTTTTGTGTGTTTTCCTTGTTGGTCCCTTTTCCATGCCTTGACAGTTCCATCAGCTGATCCAGAGAAAACAATCGCTTCTGTTGTAGACACAACGGAGTTTACAGCATCATCATGAGCTGGGATTGATTCTAGACATTTTGAATCAGCGATCCTCCACACCTTAATGGTACGGTCCCATGAAGCAGAATACAACAATCCTTGTTCATCGTTTAAGCTCAAACATGAAACAGCATCCGCGTGTTTGATCCAAAGTGCGGTACGATGTTTCTTCACCTCAACATAGTTTCTTGGTTTAAGAGATGCTTTGAAAATATCTTTCAAAGTTGGTAATGTTCCAGAACGTTTGTGTAAGCTTTGGTTCTTAGGAGAAACTTTCCAAACACGAATTTTTCCGTCTTGATGACCAGTGAAAATCTTCTCCCCTGAAATAACAATGGCCTTAACCAATCCACTGTTGCATTTGAATGCACTAAACTCCTTTAAATTCTTCCACACGCGTATGTTCTTGCTATCAGAACCAGTATAAAGAAGATCTTTTATGGCCGCTAAAGAATAGATGTGACCTTCTTCGCGGACAAGGGAGCCAATAAGCCCATTTTGGGGTTGATTTTCTTCAACGTTAGACCACTGTGTTTGAGTAAATGGAGTTGCCTGGTTCCAAGGAGACATCATCATTGGTGATCCTTCACAACTCATTCTATCATACATTCCTGTGCCAACCGCGGATGCACTACTATTGCGTAGGCCATACTCTTCCTCGGTTTGGTGTGTCATCGTCGTGGAGGAAAGATTTGGATCAGAATGCATCATATTAGCATATTTTGCTCTAGGAATGCTATCAGCTTCCGCGAACATTTTGATAATAATACTACTATCTTCCTGTTCTCCTCCTCAAAAAAAAATCCAATTTAAATTAAGTAATTTGTGAGGATAGGAAAAAAAATAGGAAGAAAGGAAATTAGGTTGAGATTGAAAGGGGGTTTGGTTTTAGCTTAAGAACAATGGTTTAATGCAAATATAGTGGTGGCAGGAAGCAATGGAGGAATGGTTGGTTAAATCCTTTTTAATTGTTAGATGCTAAAATTCATTGGTTCACCACCGTGTCCGTCAACTTGATCTATTTTAAGGAAACATTTGTTAGTGCATTTTTTACATCTTACAAATTAATGTTCTAACTCATAGCAATCTTTTACTATTTTTTTCTTCCTTAAAAATAGATTTGTTGTTTTCAAAAGAGCAATAGATATTTCCTGTCAAAGTAATTGTCAACGGAAATAGTAAGAAATAAATAGTAGTTGCAAGTGTGGTTTGTGAATCCAATTATGAGTAGCTACAACTAAATTAGCTATTATTGAATAGGATTAGACCCGCATGTGCGTCGGAATAATATATTTTAGACAAGCTTATTTTGATATTTAAATTTAAGATATAATATAATTATAAATATTAAGTTATATTATGTGTATATTTTCTAAATTAATAAAAAAAGCTAGCAGTTTGATTAGGAGTTTTAAATCAAATTTAAATTCAGTTTTAGTTTACGATTATTTAATTTTAATATATAAAGCAAACATATTTATTTTTGAACGAAAAATCATCATGTCTCATATTCATCATAAATTTGTTTTTGTTTCATAACTGTTTTCTTTTAAATAATTATCCATTCAGAATATTTATTATAAGAGATTAGATAAGAGCTTTAGGTTAAAAAATTTATTCTCCATTTGAGTATTTACATTTTATAAAATTAATAAAATTATCAAAAAATTATAATCCTCAATAATATCTCTAAATATATTTAAAAATTATTTGAAATTCTTAAAATATTTATTTCAAAGTTGATCTTCACCCACATCATTATCAACCCTTATGTAAAGTAGTAATAATTGAATTTACTTATCCAAATTTTTTTATCTCGTATAGGTCTCCAAAATTCTTGTTTCTTTTTTTGTTTGATAAAAAGTGGTTGGAATAATGTTTTTTAAAATTATTATTCAAATTATTTATTCCCATTTCATACTAACTATTTCGATGTTTACTGTTCTAATACCAAACAAATAAAAAAGAACGAGTAAGAGCGTGAAATAGGTTTTTCAACTTAAATATTAAAATATTTATATTTTTATAAATAAGTAATTAAGTTTCAACGACAATGATCTTCATTTACTTTTTTGTAGAGCTAGTTATAACAATCAAGATATATCATATATCAGAAGATGTATTACAGCTAGAGCAAAAAAACAAATATATGAACAGATATACCACAGTGTGAGATGCTAATCAGTGTTAATTCCCAGATTTTTACTGCATTCTAATTTATTGCACCTGGAAACATTAGTTGAGCCTCTCGATTCCAGTAAAGAGCCCACATACCATTGATTTAAAGAAGAATTGTTTATTTGAAGAGATGAAATTGTTAGTAAATAGCTTTTTGAAAACTAGATACCCGATTTGAATGATAGTTGTTGGATCCGGACTTCGCTCTCGACTCCTGATCATATTTACCTGAAACCTACCTAGGCCTAAATATGGAGACAAGCCTATTAACTTCAATAAAACAGACCACATTGCATACTTAAGACTTACCGATGATCTTTCTGTGATATGATCTCCCGCAGGACGTCAAGTAATAACAAGTCAAATAATAGTCAGATCAAAAGGATGATATTTCGGAAGAAGTTACACCAGATCGCAGACGAGATTCCAGGAAGAAATTAGAGCAAAAAAATCATATTTAAGGCCAGCGAAGCCAGCAAATCAATTTTTGGGGCTTCAATCAATTTTAACCTAGAAATAAATATACTGTGACCTCTCGCACGAGCTTTCGCTTAGTTCTTGTTCATCTTTCCTTTGTGTAATTTTGATCAAATATTAATAAAAATCCATTTTCAATCATTCAACTATTAAGATTTGTTGCTTTGCACGAGAGTCGAACCCTTTGATTTATCCTTATATTCATAAAATACAGTTTGTGGTATTTAGCACCCATGATTTGGCGCCGTCTGTGGGGATAAGTTACAAGAACATCTCTATCTTCAGAGCAGATTCTTTCTCCTTGAGAAAATTGAAATGGATCCAATCAGATCGGAAAACATGGTCACTAGCCCAATAAACGGATCAGGGCAAACGGGTGTGGCATCGACCGTAATCCACAGCTCTGGAAGGACTGCAGTTTTTACCACTGTCCTTTCGCTACCTACCAGCACCACAACAGCCGTGCTGGTAGTTTAAGTGACTCAAAACGAATGATCTATAACAGAAGATCGCGGAGTTGCAAGAAACAGATCCAAGACCCGCTTCCGCTCCGTTATACGGGAGTTCAGCTAGTATAAACCCTAGCAGGACCTCCACCGTAAGTATAGCGCCGCAGAAAAACGTGACTAGGGTCACTACCGCAGCCCATATTGTGTCAACGCAACAAAACCAAACCGCAGGTGGCATACGCACAAAGTCCGAAAACCCAACTGCGGCAAACTGGATCGATACACCAAACCCTCTATACAAAAGGTCGGCAGAATGGATCCGTGAGGAAACACCAAGTGCTTCTCAGCCAGTTAACACAGGGGATCAAATACAAACAGAAACACTTGAGACCGGTAGACAGCCTACCGATGAGCTAGAAAAAATCCGCAGAATGCTCAGCACCTTGGTAGAAAAGGCCAACCTCCAACATAATTCGAACAGGACTGCCGTCTCCCTGCATATAATGGCAAGCCGCAAATCTGGCAGGCCATCATGTAATTTTATTCCTTCAAACAACAGCCGTTTACCAGACCTCACGATCCTCGGATCAGCCTCTGGAACAACAGAACGACAGCAGCCACCTTCGTAGGCAGCTGCACAACAATTAAGCAACACGAGAGTTAATCATAATAATATGATCGATCTGAAATCATTCTGGAACAACACAACCCGGACCGATGCGGACCTGTGACAAATACTATCTGCCATGCATACTGGTATCAGAGCAGCTTTCAAAATCGATCAAGTCATCAAAGAAACAAGGCGTACCCCGTTTACTAACATGATCGCCTCCGCATGCCTTCGTGACTTCGAGAAATTAAGATTTCCTAAATACTGATAACAATGTATTTAGCACGTTTTTACCATCTTTTTATCAATGCTTTAGTTTCGATTTGAGACATTTTTCATACTATTTCATGCATTTATCATTCATATAGATTGTTTAGCATTTTTGCATGAGCATTGCATGTATTTTGCATATTTGGGGTGTTCTCAAGTACTTATGGAGCTCATGGAGTTTTTGGAGCATGATGAGCTTTGGAGAAGGCTGGACTCAAGTGAGGATGTGCAGAGAAGACACAGAGCTCGACCACAGAGCTCGACCATAGGACTCGACCAGATGGCTCGATCTCACACCCGAGAGAAGACATGCAGTGAAGCTGCTGAGTTAGAGTGGATGCACAGATACCTAGAGAGCTCGACCAGATGGCTCAACCAGATGACTCGAGCAGAAGGCTCGACCTCCCACTCAAGAGATCAATCGAGAGTCCAACCGGACAACATCGCTCGACTGCTCACTCGAGAGGGTACTCGACCAAGCCACTCGACTACTGGGTAGAGTGGCACTCTCCACCTATTTTTCTTTAAAACTCACAAATGTAATAAGCGCTTTTGTTACTTACTATAAAACCGCTTGATTAAACCTAATCGAGACATGAAGTAGTATCGCCGCTTAACTTAGTAATTTTTAAGTTTAGCTCTCGTTTTTCTCTCCCTTGTTCTTCATTGTTCTTCATTTTCTTAGATTTTGTAACTTCCATAACTTTCAATAGAATTAGTACTTGTATTTTATTTCTTCTTCAACCTTGCTCATCGGATCATTAGCTATCACATATGTCAAGCTTAGGCTTTTCTGGGTTTTGGACCCAAGTGATGATCCTGATGAGTGAGTAGCTTTTTTAGGGTTTTTGGGGATGAATTAGGCTAGTTTCACTCTGTATTGCTATGGGTATGATTGATTGATCATCAATTCATTTTATTCCCTCTTGGGTGAGTGTTTTTAATGCTTGTTCTTCTCTGATCAAGAAGAACATGATCTTAGATGATTTCATGAGCATGACCCATGCCTTGAGTCATTTGATTTGCTTTTTCCAGGGATTAGCATACAATAGCGTGAGGGTTGATGCATCTGACGTTGATTTACGTCATGACTCAACTTACTCACTTGGTATGAATCCTCCTTGACTTTAATAGACTGACCTTTAAAGCCTAATCCAATCAAATTGACACTATGCTCGACAGGGTTGGATCTTGAGGCTCTCTACCACGCCCAATGGATTGAGCTGGAAATGATTTCTGTTGTCTAGGGATGTCCTTTGATGAAAATTCTAGTTGATACCCATAGTAGTATTGAGTGTTTGCAAACCTATGACTCCATCCCTGAAGTCCCTATAGTTTTCCCATAGTTTACATCTTCTTAGTAATCGTTCACTGTAGTATTTCTCAAGTTTACTGTAGCACTTGACCTCACCACTCGATCAGTGTGGTCGAGCCATCATTAGTCTTTGATTTTTCTTGCTTAGTTCCACGATGTACTAAGGTGTGACAGACTTTGGCATCTCTAGTATCAATTAGGGTTGTAGTAGAAGTTTCATTTAGGTTGTTAGTAAACCACACCTTTTTGATAATCACTTGAATAGCTTGGCTTAATCATATACTCACTGCTGTAGAGGCACTCTTGATTGGTTTGACATTGTTACACTCATCACCCTATACTACAATTGCTTAGAAACATGATGCTTGTCTGTGTGTTAGACTTCGGTTGAGTGTTTACTGCTTTCACTCTTTGTCTTCATACATGCAAAAATACTAGTTTCAATTTGGCGCCGTTGCCAGGTTTGTGTTTTTTGTGTACACAGTTAGTACTTATAAGCCTTACTAGATCAAGTCTTTTATGTTTGAAGTCTCTGTACTGATTTGGTTTTGAAATTTTGTCTCTGTTGCATCAGGTACTGTAGCGCTCGACCGCCCACTCGACCTTACCACTCGAACCACTCGATCGAGTCACTACCTCTCTAGATGCAAATGCAATCTCAAGGCAACCAAAACCTAATACAGTTACTTGATCACATACATCGCATCAACCAAAACACTCGTCTTTTGTGCAAACAGCCCCAGTCAATCCACCTGGCCAGAAAAAGCCTTTTGTGCAAACAGCCCCAGCCAATCCACCTGGATTTGCTCCAAGACTGGCTCCACAATTTGATGGATAACTTAAGGCGTTGTTACTTCAACTCCTTCAAGGCTAGAGTATTGCTACTCAAGAAACGTCAAAGAGGTTCACTAAGCTCAGAACCCACATCGATGGCTCTTATGATGATTTGAATCATAAGATAGCGGTCCTCAACAGCAGATTGAAGTTTCTTGAGTCCTGTACAGCATCAGCCTCTTCAAAGACTCCAGGCCAACTTCCAGGAAAAGCTGTTCAAAATCCAAAGGAACCAGCTACTCTACATGCAGTAAGCACAGCACCATCTCTCCATCTCATTCCTTTCAAGAAGAGATTCTCACATATCACTAGGGACGGTGATATTCAGGGTAGGGAGGTAGTCTGTCAAGCTGCTGCTGAAATTGTCTCGAGCACTGTAGCGCTCGACCACACCACTTGAGCTAGTGGTCGAGTCGTAATACCTGAGACTGCGAAAGAGATTCGGATAATGGATCTGCACGCAATGATAACAAGCCCTTTTCCACGAAGATTCAAAGCTGAGATTGAGAAGGAGTATGAAGCTATGCTGGAAGAAAAGCTTTCATAGTTAGAAGCAGAGATTTCTTGGGATGAAGCTGTGAAGTTATGGGGACCTTTTGAGAGTGGTTTGAGGGAGAGAACCTTGAAGAATATTCAAGAGAAGAGAGAAACAGTTGTCAAGGCCTATGAGTGTAAGGTGATCACTCAGCAGGAAGTGGTAGTTCAAAGAAAGCTGAAAGATCTTGGATCTTTTACAATACCTTACTCTATCAGAAATCAGACGTTCAAGAGCTCTCTCTTTGTCATCTGGGTGCTCTAGTTAGCATAATGCCATTGTCTGTGGCAGAGAGACTTGGATACCACAAGTTCCTGCCCATTATGCTGTCTCAAGTCCTAGCTGATAGGACCATCAGACTTTCACATGGTTTGTTAGAGAATGTTCCAGTGAAAGTAGGAAACATGGAGATCCCTACTGACTCTATCGTGATGAAGATGGAAGAAGAACCAATGGACCCTCTGATACTAGGAAGACCATTCTTGGCGTCCTCTGGAGCTGTTATTGACACCATAAGTGGTGGAATCGTTCTTTAAACCGGCAATGACTTGGTGATATGTTTTGACACCTCTTCCGGTTTGAAGAATCCAACTTTTGAAGGACAGCTTTTCTCCATTAAAGAAGCTGAGTATGACGAAGAGAGAGACTTTGCGAATTTGAACAGTATTCTCAAACACCATCTAGACCTCCAGGGTTCAGTGTCAACAGGATTAGCCACTCTGATGAAGCAGTGCACAAGTTTGATGCGGAAAAAGTAGGAATAGAGTCTGATGAGGACAGCACATGGCACATTCGAACAGCTAACTCGACTGGTCACTTGAGTGACCACACGCTTCACCAGACAGCACAGCTAACTCCTACGAATCAACCTGGTTCGACTTGGTACTCAAACCATGATTATATTTGTACATGGAAGAGAAACTCGACCTACCCACTCATAATGCCTTGTACAGTCCATAGCACAATCCTGGCTTTACAAAGTGTTGTGGTGGAGCTTGCAGAGAAGGTGGAGAAACTTGAGATATAAGTTCTCAAGCTCAGGGAGGCTTAATAGCCCCTTGAAGGACCAAGGAGGAGGCCTAAGCCACCAAGGATGAGTGATAGGTTCTATCATGCCATCATGGAATCAACCTTCATCAAGGGGAAGCCAAGTCCAGAGAGGTTACAACAATCTCTCAAGGGTCTTCCACCAGCCTAATCAGAGTGAGAGTAAAGCTATGAGACTCTAAACAAGCTCACTTGGGAGGAATTCCCATGCTTATCTTTGTATATACTAGCTTTAAGTTCATCTTTAGTTTTTATGAATTTTGTTATTTTGGATGCTTTTCTTTAGTGTTGTGAGTTTCAGGGATTTGGTAGGAGCTGAGCATGAGTCAAGCTCGAGTTTCTGAACCTCAACCCGAACTTTAATTTTTGAGCTCGACTACACCATTCGACCCCGAGGTCGAGTGGCCCAAGTTTTTTCTGAAAATTATGCACTTTTAATCTCAGCCACACGTTTAATCACTCCCTTTACTTAACCCACGCGACCCTTCTTCTTCATTTCACACAAAATTTTATCTTTCTAAAAATTGCAAAACTCTCTAACTTCTCTCTAATTTTTTTGCAAAAATCTTCAAAATTTTCAATCGAATCTGCACCATGTCTAACTACTATCAAGATTACGAAAGCCATATGTAAGTTTTTAAGCCATTTTTTGAACTCACTTTTGCGAAATTCCGGGTTCAAATTTTTTGAATTTTTTTAAAATTTTTCATCAAATTTTTAACATGCATGTGGTTAGAATCGTCAATTAAGAGTAGCATTAGGCATAGGAAGCATCATGCATTGATTTTCATGGTTGAAATGGTTAGAAATTTGAAATATCGTTCTTGATGGTGCATATAAATTTTGGAAATTTCATAGCTTGTTTGTTGATTGAAGAACCCACATTGATCATCATTTATTAAATTGAACAAGTTTTAAAACTTTTGAAATCATGCACATTAAAAATCGGATTGAAAACTTGTGAAATTTTGATATTTTATGACTTTGAGTTGTTTAAGCTGTTGTTAAGCTTGAAATGAGATGATAATAAATGATAGTTTAGTTACTCGACCCAGTACTCAAGTGGGTCAAGTCGGATACAAAAATTATTTTGGAATTTTTGCCGGCTCGACCACTCTCTCGAGCACCTTGGTCGAGTGGTCCAATTTTTTTGCTACACTCTCATTTTAAAATCTTTTCAGGTACTCGGGCAACACAAGAACAAGGGAAACTTGAAGCCAAACCTTGGCAAGAGCAACACAGGCTTGAAGCGCCTCTTTCTACGTCCAAAATGGACAAAGCTAAGGGAAAGAGGGTTCAAGAGGAAGAATATGTGAGAAGAGTCAGTGAGAAGGAGATTGGTTCTGATGTCCAAGAGGAGTGAAAAAGATATTTTGGTGGTTAATGTGTGGTTTTTATATCAGGTTTTACCCAAACCAATATTCCCACTAGTGCACGGTTGTGCGCGGTAGTATAGCGATGGGATCGAATCCATATATAGTAAAGAGCACTTTAGATCTGTAGATCTAAACAGAGTTAGGATGAAAATATTGAAAATTTTGTCACAGAAAATAAAATCCGAATAAAATCCAAAAAATTTAAATAAGGAAATAAAATCAATTTAAAATAAATGTTGGGATCAGGAAAATAGCAGAGATTTAAATAAATAAAAATAATATCTAACTGGATTAGCAATTTAATAATCTAGATCTAGAACACAAACACTGTACCAAAATAAATCTTTTTAAAAGGAAATATTATTCTAACATAAATCGGCTAGGATCCTATGCTAGCATGTATTTAACAAGTTTGATAGAGTTCACTTATAGATCCAGCTTCAACTCATGGAAATCTAGAAATCAAACCTACAAACTATAAATTTCGGGTAAAACAACCAACGCTAGCTGTATTATAAAACCCTATGAATTATTTGATAGATTCGTCAACCTAACAAAAGCATTTGTTTCACAGAAGTAGAAATCTAATAATCATATCCCTAATTTATAACAATAACCTAATTAAACATTAAATCTCTTTGAATAAATCTCATCTCCCAACATGCAGATCTACTCAACCATGGCAATGGGTTGATAAATCATGATGTTGTATGATGTAAAATGCAAAGAAAGAGATGAAGACAGAGTATATATCTGATAATGAAATGGAAAATATTACAGATATGAGAAAAACCAATGTAAAAGTTTACAGATCTGAAATGAAAATGAAAATGACAAAGTAACAGTGAAAAATCGTGTCTAGGGCCCCCTGGCCGCTCACGAAATGATCCATATTTATAGGGAGTCTTCTAAGTCAAAAATCAGAGTTATGTGCGATTTGGAGAATATTCGTGATCCGGATCAATCGATCCGGGTTGGTTTGATCGATCTCCTTTCTTTGATCCGTACCACCTCATAGATTCCTTTGACTGGCCGTTCTGCTTTGGAATTGGTCGATCCTCTTTATGCTTGGTCGATCCTTTTCAGGATCGATCGATCCTTTTCAGGATCGATCGATCCCAGAGTGTCTCCAAAATCCAATGAAGTGTAAAAATGTCCAAAGTTGCTCCATATTGCCCATTTTATCTCCAATGAAGTGAAAACCTGAAAACACACTAAAAACCGGTCAGAAGAACACAAAACCTAACTCTAGACTCAATAAAACATGTAAAAACAATAGTAAAAACTAGTGAAAATAGAGACTCATCACACCCCCAGACGTGAATCCTTGCTAATCCTCAAGTACGCAACAAGACAATGAAACAAAGTTCAGAAGTGGAAGTTTGAAAAACGGGAACTTACGCTTACCTTAAAAATCCACCATGTTGATCATGTAAACCAAAAAGAAACCTTGTGAAAGGTTAACTGAACTTTAGCATAGCAAACATTACCGTACTCTAGCATCCAAGATCCAAGGGAACATTTGAGATCTCCATTGTTGGCCCTTTAACATTCATTAAGTGTTGCGTGCAGTCTCACAAAGGGAGTCGAAATCGCTAAGGGCTAGTAACGGGGGGCCATTTTGTGGGTGATGGCCAGGCATGATAAATGAACTCTGGTGCAAGCCAATGCGCAAAATCACAGTGAGACGGAAACCAAAGATGGTGCACAACCTCCCGAACCTCGGATCCCAAGCAAGCTTCTATATAATGATCCTAATAGAGTTGCTATTGGTGCTAAAATAAATAACAGTAACAAATAACTAACTAAATAAATAAAAGGTTTTATTCTGGTTCCTTTAGACTTCTTTTCCTCCTCTTTCTATTTTGTTTTTTTTGTTTTTTTTTTTTTGAAAGAGAGTCTCAGGATTGATCAATATAGATAGGATCGGTCGATCCCAGAGCATTTTTTCTAAGAAGGGCAAGTTGGAACCAGTCCTAACGATATACATCAATCCTATTAAAAACTGCACCAATAGTCAATTTAAACTAATATATATGAAGTACTGATACTAGAAAGCTTACTCGGAGATCTTTGGAACATTTGGTTGTACCGGCTCCCATACTCCATAGTTTTCTCACTTGGTTGCATATGCTCCTAATGTTGCGAAAGAGGACTGGGGTCTGAATGAAAAAAGCTGTAAGGGTGTGGAACCAAACTAAAAATGAGCTTGGCCATCCGGAGCTCCAATAAGAATGGGGTGAACTCCGGTCCTTTATGTGATATCGAGCCCCTATGTGAGAAGATAATTGCAGTTAAAGGTCCAAGTAGATAGAGCCAACACCGGATCTTTCAGATTTCCAAAGGATAGGTCGCTTCTGGTAAAGTTGATCCACTAATTGTGTTTTGAATGTTCCTGAACTAAGTCCAATAAATGTCAACATAAAATGGAAACCAAGAAAATTCTAATAAATTTCCCATGTTTTGCCTCAATAAAACAAGTCAAGAAAAATGAAAATGTTTTATTTTTGAAATTTTTTGAATTTTTTTTGACAAGGAAACAAAAAAAAACACAGTGTTAGTAACATATGAAAGCAGACACCTCTTCCCCAAACTTAAAATCATTGCATCCCACTGTGATATAAAATCAAAGAAAAAGGGTGCTACGAAACAACACTAGAGATAATGAATTATGAACAAGAAAGCAAACAATAAACCGTGGAAGGAATTTTGCGACCAAAAGGAAGCATTGGTCTGTTCATGAACCAGTTTTCAGCTTTTCTCGTCTCGGGGATCAATCGATCCTGGGAGGATCGTATTGACCATAGGCAGTTCCGAGTGGTGATCAAGGATCCAAGAGTTACCAACTACTGAGTATCCAAGAGAAGCCATCAAAATGAGTCTAGTATTGGTCGGGCACTTATGAGAAGATTACCCGAATGCATCTAAGGCTTGGCCTGAAGTGATGAGCATAGCCTGAGGTGCAACGGGAGAAGTTGAATTTTGGGTGGCCTTACGAATGGTACAGATCCGTACAAACGGTATGGATGGTACGGATCCGTACAAGTCCGTACAATCCCAAACCCAAGAAACTCAAGACTTGACAGAAAGAAGAAAAAAAGTTTGTGCAAATTCCGGGTCTAAAGAGCCGTTGTGCAAACTTTGGGTCAAGCCGGGACTTTGCCAGAAGCTTTCCAAAGGCTTATCCACACGTGGGTCAATGTCTGGTCAAAGGAGCCATTGCTTAGATTCGAATGTTAGGGACTTACCCCTTTGGTCATTGTACACGCGGTTTCCTTAGGGCTCCCTTCCTTGATGACCTAATGATTGGTACCATATAAAAGGAAAGGGAGCTGCCTTTATAAAGCTCTTACACTCTCTTTTTTCCAAAAATGGCTAAGTTTCTCCACATTCTATTTGTCTCTCTTTATCATTTCCGCATTTAAACTTACAGATCGGTCGATCTCAGCGTCTTGAAACTTCTTGAAATTCGCATCTTCTGCGTTTTACACCTGTTATCAGTCAGCTCAACACAAAAACATCATCATATCTTATTTTGAAAAATAAATAATTGATAAAATAACTGAAGGGAAATAAAATAAAATAAAATAGTTTTATTAATTCAAAAGCAAAAAGAAATTAAAAGAACATGTTGGGTTACCTCTCAACTAGTGCTTGTTTTTACAAAGTCATTTGCTTGACTTGGTTTTATTTCAATTGGGATCAGGGTTCATTGGAGGAATAGTATCTTCCTCATATGGTGGTTGGTTTTCTGCCTTGATCTTGGGCTTCGCAGTGACAAACCTTATCTTGTAATCCAAAGTTTACTTCTGCTGGATCTTCACCACCATCACTTCCTGTAGTCATGTTCATTGATTGAACAACATCAACATATTCCATATCTTTTATAATGAAAGCTTGACCATTTATGGTGGGGATTCTGTTGACAGTCTCGACGTAGAAGGTCATGGAAGTGTTTTTAAACCTAAGTTTAATTCTTCTCTTGGGGATGCTAATTGAGGCTCTTGTTGTTGCTAGGAAAAGTCTGTCAAGTATGATTCCTGCCACTTTTCATCCAGGTAAAGGACAACAAAATCCACTGGTGTATAACCTCCCTTAAACTGGACAGGAATGTTTAAGAGTTTCCCTACTGGTCTTTTTGTTGTTCTATCAGCCATCTCAATTTACATGGTAATTGGTGTCATGTGAAGTAACCCTATCTTCTTAGCTTGACTGAGTGGAATCATGTTTACGCTGGCACCAGTGTCAATCAGGCTGTCCTTAAAGCAATACTGCCCTATGATAACCGGGAGACTAAACCTTCCAGGGTCTTCCAATTTTTGGGGGAACTCTTATGGCATCTTTTTGTTGCACTCCCCTTGAAGGAAATCAGCTTCTTCTTGCATAGTTGTCCTTCCAGCAATGATATCTCTCATGGAATCCATAATCTGAGGGGTCATTGATTTAACTTCCCTGAAGGGAATTCTCACCCTAATCTCAGTGATTACTTGATCTATCCTTTTCTGCATCTCAGGGTTTGTTTTTTCAGGTGGTTGTGGATTATCTCTTCCAATCCCTCCTTGATCCTCATTAGTTTTCATGTTCTCAGCAGAATTCATCTCTCTAGGTGGCTGCAAAGTTGATTTTCTAAACTCTTTGAGGTTTCTAAATTTTTTTAGGTTTTTAGGGGATCTCAAAATAGTGTATGTGATGATCGATCGATCTCAATTTGGATCGGTGGATCCTCTCTGATTTTTAAATTTCTATCGAAGGAATAGAATCGATCCATCTCACTTTGTGGGTCGATCCTGATAAAATCAGTGTTGATCTTTTCACCGAGAAAAGTAATCGCTCTCATCCTCGGATCGATCGATCCCACCTTCGGATCGATCGATCTCAGCGGTCATTTCTGTAAAAATTCCTCATCTGCGAACAGATCAATGTACTTCAGATATTCTATTGATTGTGATATATAATGGATTTTATGGTTTTATGACATAATATATGTATTGGTTTTAGAGTCTGTTGTATATATATTCAGTCTTATTTGATACAAACACGGATTGGACCCTGATGAACACTTTGGATGAATTTGGAGGCTTGTAGCTGAGCAAATAAACAAGGAGACAAATATTTCTGTCCACATCGATCGACAGGCTCTACCTTTGTCGGTCGACACAACAGAGACGTGAATGATGCCTTTGAGTTTTATTAAGTTTCAAAAATTGTAACATTCCCCAGAAGTTTCCAAAGTTCATACTTCATGCCTAATCATGTTTTTAGGTTAAACTATGTTTTTATAAGTCCCATAGACTAAGTTTTGCAATTCTCTAAGTTTTTGAGAAGTTCTAAGTTTATTGTAAGTTTCATGGAGATTATTGGAGAGAAGATTGAGATCTCAAACTTTGTAGAGAGAAGAATTCTGAACTCCTTTTGTTTTCTTATTTTCGATTTTATGAGTATTATTCAGACAATGATTTGTGTTTCATCTTAGTAAGCTTGTTAGATCTAGGGTTTCAAAATGGATTATGAAGGATTGTTGAATTAGGCATAGTCTTGTTAAGTTATCTATTATGTTCTTCATCTAGATTTGATAATTACACTAGTCTTATGATTGATCACCTTGACACTGGTACCCTAGAATTATTGGTAGGTGCAAGAGTGCTATTGATACCCTGACCCAATCTTAGATGAGCAAATAGCCTTTTCGCAGCGAGAGTTGGTTTAGGAATTTTGTAAACATATCGTACCCACTGATCATAGAGACTTTATTTATTGGTATTTTGCAAAGAGATTTGGTTTGCTTCTGTTTAGAGGATATATGTCGTCGCAGCGAGAGTTGGATGAGATATCACATTAGTGTTACGAGTTTAAGAACCGCACAAACATTTTAGACTTGATTTACGAACCGCCCAGTTCACTTTCCTGATTGATGTCCCTAGGTCTAGTGCTTTTTAATCACTTGAATCAACCCTGTTTAATTGCTATTTCGTTTCCTGCTTTGTTTCTTTTAGTTTCTATTTACTTGATCTAGCTTAATTCAAATTTATTCGTCTATTGTGTGAGTTTTCAGAGTCCTTGTGGATTCGACCCCTAAGTGCTGCAACTGACCTCTTAGTTTGAGAGAGTAGCTTCTAGGGTTTAATTTGAAACCTATCAAATTTTGGCGCCATTGTCGGGGACTCTAAATTCACCATTAGATTTCAGTTAGAGTTTAGTCTAGATTTTTCTTTTATTTTGTTACTTACATCTCTACTTTCTCTTATCTCAGGTGCATGAATCTTAGGAGCAACAAAAGAAAAAACTTAGTTGCTACTGAGGAGATTGGGAGGCTAGAGAGAGCTAATCGCAGAGCACAGAAGCAATCAGAGATGGTTAGGACTGTTGTGAT
The DNA here is from genome assembly GCA_963555745.1 of Cardamine flexuosa. Classification (NCBI taxonomy): domain Eukaryota; kingdom Viridiplantae; phylum Streptophyta; class Magnoliopsida; order Brassicales; family Brassicaceae; genus Cardamine; species Cardamine flexuosa. The sequence continues at coordinate 22,611,541 of OY743217.1, read as the reverse complement.
TGAGAGAGATGCTACTGGGATCTTACGTGATAAAGAGGGCAACTAGTACAATGATCAAGGTCTGCGACCTGATGCTGATGGAAACCCAATTGTCGAAGCTGTCGACGAAACTGGCCATGTCAACCGACATGGCAACACTGGTGTTGGTCGAAGTGATGGCGACGGTCTGGATAACTTGGATGCTAGGATCAAAACTGTGGGAAGAACACTGGCTGATTTCAACAGACCCAATGAGTTTTACTTCAACATGTCCGCTATATGTCATCATGCTTTTCAGAGGAAAGATTTTGAGCTGAAACCCCAATACTACACTCTTGTGGGGCAACACACTTTCCATGCTCATCCTGCGGAACATCCAATGGACCATATAGAGAAGTTTGAAGACTTGGCTTTGAGTATTAAAGTCAATGGAGTGTCTGAAGACTATCTATTCTGCAAGCTCTTCACATACTCTCTTGTTGAGAAGCAGCTCAATGGTTGAAATAGTTGGAACCGGGTTCCTTAACCACTTGGAGGGATATCAAGACAGCTTTCTTGAATAATTTTTATGATGATGGTAATACAGATGACTTGGGGGATTTGATTATTCAGTTTACTCAAGGGCCTGCAAAGACTCTGAAAGTTGCATGGTTGAGATTCAAGGGGTACCAAAGAGATTGTCCGCACAATAACATTGATGAAGTCAGCTGATTAGGACTTTCTTTTATGGGATTGATTGGAGGTATCAAGTTGCTTTGGATGCTGCAAGCAAGGGTAATTTCAAGACTAGAACACCAGTGGAAGCTATTAAGTTGATTGAGAACTTGGTGATTAGTAAGAGTACCAAGAATGCTGATTTTGAGAGGAAGAAACTAGCTGCTGGAGTGGACAATGATCAGATTGGAGAGGTTAAAGACAAGACTTGATTATGTGCACAATCTTCTAGTCAACAGGAAATCAGTCAAATCTGCTCAAGATGTTGAAAGAATAGAACAAGAGGACACGTGCAATGAAGAAGATGTGAATTTCGTGAATGGTTCTAGATTTGGTGGTCAAAGGTTTGGAACCTCCAGAAACTTCAGTGGTAATAGTCAGAGAAATAGTTATGGAAGCAATCATAATTATGGGCCTGCACCAAGATAAGATCTTCGCAAAGAGTTTCAAGGAAGAAGTTTCACTAAGAACTATGAGAACACTTTTCGTCCGAACCCTCCTGCTAAAACTTATGAGGATGAGATCAAGGTTATGCTTAAAAAGATTTAGGAAGGACAACAACATCTGAAGACAGATTTTGATGGCAAGATTAATGCCTTAAATGCAGATTTGAATAGGAAGTTTGAAATTTTGGATAGTCATGTCAAAAGATTAGATGTTCGAACTTCACAATTGGCTAGTTCTTCCAAAGTGAGTGAAGGGAGACCGGGTTCACCTTGCCATGTAGTTACCTTGAGAAGTGGGAAGCAACTAGAACTTGTGCTGATAAAAGGATTGTTATCTGAAGAGGTAATCGACCTTGAAGAGGTGGAGGATGATGAATTTCTTGAGACAGTCATGCCCGCGTCGATCGACTCTGAACTCCCATGTCGGTCGACACGCATGGGAAACTGAAACTAGGATTTTAGCCTAGTCTCACTTAAGAAAGACATCAAAACAATCAACCAAAGCATAGAGGGACAAAATACAAAGTTTATCAATTGTAGTATAGTGGTAAGAGTGGTAACAATGTCGAACCAATCAAGAGTGTATATACTGCAGCTAGTGCATTATTAAGGCAAGCTATTCAAGTGATTATCAAAAGGGTGTGAGTTTCTAAAAACCTAAAATGAGACTTCTACTAAAAACCCTAATTGATAGTAGAGATGCCAAAGTCTGTCACACTTTAGCACATCAAGGAACTAAGCAAGCAAAATCACAGAACTTTTGACACTTCGACCACACTGATCGAGTGGTGAGGTCGAACGCTACAGTAAAAACAGGGAAAAGCTACAGTGACCGAACAGAAAAAAGCTACAGCAAAACAGAGAAAAGCTATAGTGCTCAAACGTTAGAAAGCTGTAAACTATGGGGAAACTATAGGGACTTCAGGGGTGGAGTCATAGGTTTGCAAACACTCTATGCTACTAGTGGTATCAACTAGAACGTTCATCAAAGGACATCCCTAGACAACAGACATCATAACCAGCTCAATCCATGGGTCGTGGTAGAGAGCCTCAAGATCTAACCCGGTCAGCATAGTGTGAGTTGATCAGATCAGGCTTAAAGTGTCAGTCTATTAAAGTCAAAGAGGTTCATAACAAGTGAGTAAGTGAAGTCGTGACGTAAATCAACGTCTGATGCATCCACCCTCACACTATTGTATCCTGCTCCCTGGAAAAAGTCTAACTAACGACTCAAGGCATAGGTCGTGCTCTTGAGACCATCTATAATCATGTTCTTCTTGATCAGGGAAGAACAAGCATTAAAACCACTCACCCAAGAGGGAATCAACCCTTGTGATGATCAATCAGTCAAACCACAGAAATACAGAGTGATGCTACCCTATTCCATCCCCAAAAAACCCTAAGCGGACTACTCACTCATCAGGATCATCACTTGGTTCCGAAACCCAGAAAAGCGTAAGCTTGACATATGCGATAGCTGATGATCCGATGATGCAGGTTGAAGAATAAATAAAACACAAATACTAATTTTATTCAAAGTTATGCAAGTTTACAAAACCCATAAAATGAAGAACTATGAAGAACAGTCAAGAACAAGAGAGAGAAAAACAAGAGCTAAAACCTAAAAAAAATCTCTAAGCAAAAGCGGCGCTACTACTTGATATCTCATTAGGTCTAATGAGGCGCTTTTATAGTAAGTGACAAAAGTGCTTATTACAATTGCGAGTTTTAAGGAAAAAATGTAGGAGAGTGCCCACTCGAACAAGCACTCAAATGGTTGGTCTCTCGAGTGGTCACTCGAACGAGTTGTCGAACCTTCTGTTTGAGTGCTCTGGTCGAACAACTGGTTTGAGTGCTCTGGTTGAACCACTGGTTTGAGTGCTTTGGCCGAACCACTGTACCTCACCAACTTCACTGAATTCTTCACTGCATGAGGTCGAACCCCTTGGTTTGAGTGCTCTGGTCGAACCACTGGTTTGAGTGCTCTTGTCGAACCACTGTAACTCACCAGCTTCACTGCATGTCTTCACTGCATAACTTAACTGCATGACTTCACTGCATGGGTTCACTACATGAGTTCACTGCATGGGTTCACCGCATGAGGTGGAATCAGTGGTCGTACCAGTACTCTCTGCACATCTACACTGGCTCAAAAGCTTCACTGCACTTCATGCTCCAAAACTCCATGAGCTGCATAAGTACCTGAAATCACCCCAAATATGCAAATGCATGCAATGCTCGTGCAAAAACACTAAACAACCTATATGAATGATAAATGCATAAAATGGTATGAACAATGACTAAAATTCTATACTAAGTCATGATAAAAAGATGGTAAAAACGTGCTAAATACAGTGTTATCAACTCCCTCAAACTTACCCTTTGCTTGCCCTCAAGCAAATAGAAAGGATGAGATGAAAGGAGTAGTGTGAAAAGTGGGGATTCAGAACGTAAGCAAACTAAGCAAACCTCTAATGTCAATGTCACAGTTAATAGTTCTAGAATGCAATTCACAAGAGTTCTACTTAAAAGCTTTAGCCTTACTCATCACAGAAAATCCAACACTAACACTCAACCATAAGCAAGCATTCAAAGTAAACTATCCCTTTAACATTGATTAACACGAACTGGTGGATCATGATATGCAATAACTGTAACTCCTTTGGTTGAGGGACAAGTTTTAAGAGATAAAAGTGATCTCTTCTTCCTCTGGTTTAAGCGCAAGTTTCAGGATCTCTCATTGAAATGGATTGAATTTAAAGAGAATGCTAAAGGTAGAGCCAACTGGTGCATACAGGAGTAGACTATCATCTACCCATGAAGAACCAATGACTCTCCTAACTCTAAAATCTCAGAAACTGATCCTAGTTCTACCCCTTGTGCTTAAAAGCTTTCTTTTATTTTTCTTGCCTCAAGGATCAATTTTTCTGTTTTTCTTCTAAGGAGAGGATGTTTAACACTTTTTCCTTTAGTATCTAGCGGATTTAGGATTTTTAAATTTTTCTAAGCTCTGGTTAGACCACATGGTCGAGCGACTGGTCGAGTAACTACTTAAGCGTTTCGTTTCTTTTCATTTTTACTGAGCCAACTCTTATCTTTTTCTTCCAAATCCTTTACTAGACTCATACTTTTAAATTTATCCTCTCCAAAGGCTTATACAATTTTTAGCAAACTCTTTCTCTTTTTTTCATTCTTTCCCAGACTCAAGCTACAACTAATTCAAACTCCTTAGCCTAATCTGATTCAAAAAGTGTGAACCAGAGACTACATGAGAGGCTACTCCTGTCGGCAAAACCCAATACTTTCTCTCTAATTCAATCCAAAAATAAGCCTCACTTCTCTCAGAAATTGATCCATTTGTTTGGAAGGAAGTCTTTTTAAGCTTGGTTTTTGTGAAACTGTTTCAATGGTGGAGACAGCTACTTGGATTAGCAAGGGTGGAAAAAAGTTTAAAGAGAATCCAAGTATTTTGAGGTATCCATGAGTTAAAGTTTGAGAGCATATCATGATAATTAAGTTTTCAAATTTAAGTTCAAATTCAGATGGATAATTTACAAGTTACAGCAAGCTTTAACCAAGTGAGAGTGCTAAATTTTAATTCCAAGCAAGGTGCAGCCTTATGTTTCAAACCTAAGTGAATGCATTAGACAACTTATAACTACGGCATTGAAATTATATGTTTGGTTCTTAAGCTATTTACGGTTTTAACTCTTCATCATCCTCTATGCATATGTACAATCCTAAATGACATACTAAAACTCAATCCTAAAATGTAAATGCAACTACATGACACTTTGTTTTTGTGAAATCGTTTTCTAAAAATTTTCAAATTTTTAGGTTTTTTCAATGCAAATTTGAATAAGAAAGCAAGGAAACATGTCAAATGCATCTCTCAAACCCTCCCCTAATATTAAATTACACAGTCCCTTGTGTAAAAGAAGTTCAAGAGATGATTTAAGAGCATAAAACAAAAGAAATCAAAACATGTCTAGTATCTACAGTGATAGTGAAGAGGGGTGGTACCTCAATCGTGTTGAGCATAGAAGGCGCGAATCCTTGCCTGTATCTCCTCCTCATCATGGAAAGGAACCATGGTGGTGAGGGGATCGTCAACGTTGTCTGGATCAGGGTCTGGGTAGGGCACAACATAAGATCCGAACCGTGCACTCTGGGTGTATCCAGCGTAGGACTCGAACGGTGCACTCTGGGCGTACTCGGGATGTGGTTTGAGTGGTGCACTCGACCTAGGTGGTTGAATGCATTCTTCTGTTTGCCCAGCTTGAACCGTCTGAGTCGTGGAGTTGTGTGACGATTGCTCTAAATCCTCTGATGGATGATCTGGGCGTCTCTTCCTCCGCCTCTGTTCAGCTGAAGTCCTCTTGGTCGAGCCAGCACTCAACTTCTTCTCAACTGCTGCTAAACGATTGGTGAGCCCTTTCATTGTGGCATTCACTCCCTCCTTGAAGGCTTGAATTCCTTTGTCTTGCCACTTCCACCATTTATGAAGTGTGGAGATCTTATGGTTAGCCTCCTTGAGGGTTTTACACTCAGTCTCATCGAAGTAGAAGCTCTCTGGTGGTATTGTGCTATTCATGAATGTCCTAAGAGGTTCATCTGGTTGGAGTCTAGATCCCTCATCAGAGAAGTAGAGATCTTTTGCAGGTGGTACAAAGGCTATGCTTCGGTCTCCATTCTCTGCATAGATCCTGGCCAAGCCTCCATAAGGCAACCAAATCTTGGCCTTGCTAATTCTGAGGTGAGAGAAGTTGTAGACATACTTCTCTTCTACCATCTTGGTATCAATCGTCTTTGTATCCCTCATATGCACCATGTCCATGAACAACGGTGGTGTAGGATCTGATATGATTGGAACCCTAGCTGCCTCTAAATATGGTGTGACAATACCTCCCACCGTGAACTCCACCTTGTTCACCATCTTGTTGTTCTTGATCATGAGATGCCTTACCAAAACTATTAATTCTTAGTTTGCCATTAGGAGAACCCCATTAATTCTATAGGTCATGAGATGCCTTACCAAAACTATGGTGTTTCCTGTGTCAACTCTATCACCACGCATCTCAATCCCATTGGTGCGGTTCTCCTAAGATGAGAAGATCAGTAAGTCACGAAGAGCCTTATCAAGCAATCTCAGCTCACGTTCATTCGTAGTCCCAGTGGACTTTTTCGCAAACATGGTGTTGGCAAGAGTCTTGTGGTGGTATCTCATTGCGGGATGCCTGATCTCACTGCTTTTGGACCTGGAGGATGAATAGCTCTCGCTTCCTCCAAGCTCAAGCCATAACTCATTGAGCTCTTTTTTCTCATAGTCTTGGGCTGTACCCGTTCTTCTTCAGAACCCAAACGCTCTATCAACCACACTGGGAGGAAGATAATACTCGACCCCTCTAACCCTGAAGCTCACACAGCCTAACTCCTCAGTCCCAGCCATAGAAGCTCGCATCTTGTATAGGTGGAGATCCACCGTTGCCAAAAAGAGGTAAGTCTCAGTCTGGAACCAATCACAGGGGTTGTGAATGAGTCCCACGATGTTAACCCTCTCAAGGAGCTTCTCCACTTCTCTGAAAATCCCAAGCGCTTGCATAGTGGGGCGATGCGAGTACCTAGTCCCCCAGAAAGTCACACCTTCCAAAATGGAGATGGTCTTAGCTTCTGCACTCCTCTCGATCCCAATCTCCTCTGAACAGTCAGAACCAGTTTCTTCCTCACTGACTTTTCTCACTGATTCTTCTTCTTGAACCTTCTTTCCCTTGACTTTGTCCATTCTTGACCTAGATGAGGTGCTTCTAGCCTGTGTTGCTCTTGCCAAGGTTTGGCTTCGAGTTGCTCTTGTTCTTGTGTTGCCCGAGTACCTGGGCCACTCGACCTCGGGGTCAAGTGGTGTGGTCTATCGCTACACTGGTATGAATGTCTTGTTCGACTGCCTGGTTTGACTGCTTGGTTCAACTGCCTAGTTTGACTGCCTGGTTCGACTGCCTGGTTCGGGTTGAGCTTCTGAAACTCCATCTTGACTCACACTCTGCTCCTTTCTAAACCTTGAAACTCACAACACTAAAAAAAACATCAAAATAACAAAATTCATAAAAACTAAAGATAAACTTAAAGCTAGTATATACAAATATAAGCATGGGAATTCCTCCCAAGTGAGCTTGTTTAAAGTCACTTAGCTTGACTCTCACTCTGATTAGGCAGATGGAAGGGTCTGGAGAGGCTGTGCTGACCCCTCTGGACTTGGCTTCTCCTCAATGAAGTGTGATGCCATGATAGCGTGATAGAACTCGAGTGGCTCTCTGGTGAGGACTCGAGTGGCCACTTGAGTGACCAGTCAAATGGGCTGGTTGAGTGTGCCCTTTGCTGTCTTCATCAGAGTCATCTTCTGCTACAAACGCATGAAACTTATGCACTGCTCCATCAGAATGACTACCCATGGTAGCTGTGAACCCTGGAGGTCTGAATGGTGTCTGAGAGTACTGTTCAAACTTTCCGAAGTTTGTCTTTTCATAATGCTCAGCTTCTTCCATGAATAGGAGATGTCTCTCAGAAGTTGGGTTCTTCAAGCCGTAAGAGGTGTCAAAATGCATCACCAAGTCATTGCCGGTTCGAAGAACAATTTCACCACTTTTGGTGTCAATAACAGCTCCAAAGGATGCCAAGAATGGTCTGCCTAATATAAGGGGGTCCATTGGCTCTTCTTCCATCTTCATCACTATGAAGTCTGTGGGAATCTCTATGGGGCCTATCCTCACTGGAACATTTTCCAATAAACCATGTGGATGCCTGATACTTCTATCAGCTAAGACTAGAGACAGCGAGCTGGGTAAAAACTTGTGATATCCAAGCTTCTGTGCCACAGTCAATGGTATTATACTCACTGAAGCACCCAGATCACAGAGAAAGTTCTTGAACGTCTGGTTTCTGATGGAACATGGTATTGTAAAAGACCGAGGGTCTTCCAGCTTCCTTTGCACTACCACTTCCTGCTGAGTGATCACCTTACACTCATAGCTCTCAACAACTGCATTCCTCTTTTTTTGAATTATCTTCAAGGTCCTTTCTCTCAATCCACACTCAAATGGACTCAATGTCTTTACAGCTTCTTCCCAAGTCATGGTTGCTTCCAGCTCTAGTAGCTCTTCCTCAAGCATAACCTCAATCTCAGCTTTGAACCTTTCAGGGAAAGGACTTGTGATCATAGCATGCATATCCATTATCCGCCTCTCCTTTGCAGTCTCTGGTTCTACTCGAGCACTCATTCGAGTGGTGTTGTCAAGCGTGATAACACTGTATTATGCATGTTTTTACCACCCTTTTATCACGTTTTAGTATCAACTTTTATCCATTGTTCATACCATTTTATGCATTTATCCTTCATATAAGATGATTAGTGTTTTTGTATAAGCATTGCATGCATTTTGCATATTTGGGGACTTATCAGGTGCTTATGGAGCTTACGAGACATACTTGGGTCTTTGACTTGTGCAGTGAAGCCTCATGGACTCGAGTGAAGCTTGCAGAGAAGACAGACTGCCAACTCAACCTGCCCACTCGGGTGCCTACTCGAGACACCACTCTTCACAGGCTGACCACACCACTCGACCTATCCATTTTCTCTCTTTTCCCTTAAAACTCGGATTTGTATTTGGGACTTGATATAAATGCCCCTGATTAACCTAATGTCAGGGGTAAGCCACATTTTATTAGCTTAACCTAGTTTTAGACTTTCTCTCTCTAGTTCATCTTTTGTTCTTCAGACTTATCAGATTCTGTGACTTTGTACCTTTGATAACTTTTTATATAATTTGTATTTG